>JAHZNG010003816.1:0-23304 GCA_027744375.1 Orchesellides sinensis | reverse complement strand
CTAAGACGGATGCATGATGCATGCAGTAATTGTACGCTTCTTATCACATCATACACAATATATACGAGTAGCATATGAACTACCATATATGTATGACCTTAAAGCTTACTTGTATGAAAATTAGTTATCCTCGCATCTCTCTGTCTCTTATCTTCATCCATTTTATTTTTAAGATTTGTTAAATAAAGGGAATAAATATAAAGCAAGACAACAAAATGGGGTTGACTGTCGAAAACTATGGAGTTGCAAAGAAAGTGAAAAGGACAAAATATCATGGGAGAAAATGATATTGCAGTTTTGCCCAACATCCTATCTCTCCCCTCCTGTCCCATATCTGTACACGACTCTTGCAACCGAATTCGGGGAAAGATGGAAAGTAGCAGATGACTTTAATAATATTATTTGACGTAGTCATTCATGTGGAATGTATAATTAGCAGTATTCTTTGGTGGTAGTAGTAGTGTTTCGTAACAGCCCCTATATACCTATAACCTCATGAATATTACGTGTGAGAGAGTTGCTCTTTCTAATGCGAATTTTCGTTAAGATGAAAAGTTAGCTAAGATAATGTTTGCATATTATACGATAGTGCATAACAACGTGGCAAAAGCTTTATTTAAAAATTCATCTGTAGAAAGGTATAATGAGAGGATGATAAATATACTACGAACATGCTAATAATGTTGAGATGAAAAAAACTAAATTCAAATTCACAGTCAGCAAGCAAAGATATAGTTCATGAAAGGAATAAAGGAAGCGGAATAGAGGGAAGAAAAGCAAGGCGAGTTGTACATCAACAATACAAAAGGAAAAGTGGTTGAAGAAGATGAAGAAAAAATATTTCAGGTACAAAGTAGTGAAAATTCGCTTTTAATTAAAGATTTGAATAATACACTAGCTTTTCCGGAATATAAACAAGAATGCATTCCACGCTCTGCCTGTGACTACACTAAATTATTCTACTTGACATTACCAAAAGAAGAGAAACAGTTGCATCGGAATTGTTTGCATTATAATAATCCTTGATCCTATTTACATACATACAAGAGCACCAAATTAAAACAAGGGTTTTGGATAAAAATAAAGTAAATTTATTCGAGAAGGAAAAAAAACTACAGGTTTTATCATTACCGTATAGTTTATGTGCTTCCAGGTGAAATAGAAATTCTCGTTTAGTATATAAACACCATAAGGCTTGTTAGCAAGTAAGTGCATAACCTAATTTTGGTAATTTAATTATAAACTCAATTAATCCACAACAAAAATTATTTCCAGTGCAAAAAAGAAAGTAATCATATTACACTAGCTAATACAGATTAACACTCCATAATCCTCTTCATTCTTCCCTACTCTTATATTGAAGACCCGTTATATTACCAAGTAAGATATGCATTTGTATCTGATTTCCTAGTTAAAAAAAGAATGATAAGCCTTCTGTCACTACGCCACAAAAGCCATTATTTAGTTGGATTGTTTACATGATGGAATTTCATTAATCTCCTGGTGATGCCAAATAAAAACAAGTGCATATTCTACGCGCTTTCTCTCTCTCCTTTGTACACTCACACACATAGTTACATATATTATAAAGGGAAACAATAAGCCAAAAAAAAGAAAAGAATAAGTTAGGCACAGAGAAGGTGAAAAGAAAAAAAATTGTTAGAAGGTGGTGCATTCAACTGTGATATGTAATATGAGCATGGTTGGTTGGCTAGTTGATTGCTCTCTTGCTTGGTTAACTTACTGAAGACAAGAATACGAGAGAAAGCAAAGAAAAGTCACTCAAGTCACTACTCGCTCACTCACAAACATTTTTTATATGTATCCCACTCATATATGGATTTCATATGGTGAGACAGTCATACATTTAATACACCAACCTGATGTTAACATCTTTTCCTTTACACACGTGTATTACCTGGCTGCCTCAACATCATATTACACAGTCATTGATTTTCCTTTTTTTCTCCATTTTATTCTCCATGGCTGCTTGTATTATCATAATGTAATATGTTGCCCCTCCGTTATAATCTGGTATTATTATTATTCTCATAGTTTCATTCAGAACATCACATAAATATGTGTACAGAACATGAGAGAGCAAGAAACAGAAATAAATCCGTTAGTAGGGAGCATGTGGGTTTCTAAAGAGAAAATGAACCTAGTATATAATATCACAGACACACAGAGACATATTATCTAAGAAAATTCAACGAGTCTAGGTACATTTTGTATGCATGCATGCATGTGGAACAATATCATTGCATTTTTAGAATCCCACAACATGAATACTATACATATCAACCAGCATTCTTAAAATTTCTGAGAAAACACCACATGGATGGATAAAAAAAACCTACTACTTGTTTGACGAAATGGCCGGTGATACGATGTATAATAAAGTTTCATATTTTACATGCATTTTTTTTGTTTTCATGCATACAAAGTACAATTTTTGTTGGATAAGTACAAGAACGATGCAGATTGATGGTGGTGAAAGTATGCATTACAAATAAAAATCCTAATTCTCCCACAAGGAAACACGATACAATCATATCTATGGTAGGAAATAAAATAGGTACATTGAAAAAATGAGAAAAGGTGGAATTCTTATGTGAGGGCCGTTTAAGATGTTACAATAAATGTTAANTACATTGAAAAAATGAGAAAAGGTGGAATTCTTATGTGAGGGCCGTTTAAGATGTTACAATAAATGTTAACTGTGCGCATGTAAAATGTATATTTTATATCTGACGTGGTTTTGTGTATTTATAGTTTGATATCATTTACCTTGAGAAAAACTAGGAATATAAATAAATACTTGTGTATATGGTCGATACATTCATTAGAAAAAGCTCAGGTGTACCCAAATTGACATTTATCGACTTCACTCACCACATACAAAGGTGCAATGAAACCAGGCAAATTGTCCTCTGAGAAGGACATCGGATTGAAACTATGTAAATAAGATGACAACAAGACTTGTGTGTGTGTGTACGACACTTGGCTCTAATTGACGTTTTATGCAATTGCATTTTAGGCTTGCCACACAAAATACATAGGTTAATTGGCATACACCAACTTTTACATTGATCTTGACTCGCATGAAAAAACTGGATTTGGAATAATCGAGCGAAAAATAGGATTCTGCAATGAAGAACATGTCTGCCTGAATGTTTGTCCAATCAATAAAACGTTCACAATGGTTAAAATGAACTTTTATTCCCCGTCTGTGCTCTTAGTTCTTTTTTTAAGAGCACAAGAAAGAAAAAGAAAGTTTTTTTTCTTTCTCCAAAAAAATACAATAGAAAAGGTATCACCTGGATGTGCTCTTATTTGTACTGGATGATTTACAAATGAAGGTGGGATGCATAGTGTATGTAGGAATAGGATATATTGACAGTGTTTTATATGTTATATACCTGGAGGTTCCGTAGTCGCTGGTGGAGTTGAGGCGACATATTCAGGGAGAGCAGGATCTATCCCATTTTCCCTGGGAACAGGACCAGGTGCTGGGATAGGATACAAATTGTCACAACACTCTCTTTCAGGAAACTCACTCCCTAGCGTTGGACCAATGAACAAGTCACCAACTGTCACGACAAACATGGTCAAAACTACAACAGAATAGTAGACTGGGAGACTAGAATGATAAAGATGAGAACGGTGATGATGACGATGATGCTGTCGATGATAATGATGAGGTTGTTCCTCTTGTTGAGGATTGTTGGGATGACGATGATGATGACGATGGAGATGAAGAAGCTGATGACTTTTGACACCTGCTTGAAGACCCCAAGAATGACCCATTCTTTTATGATGGGTATTCCCTTTCATTCAAGCTGACACTCTTTTTAAACATACGGGGACATTAATAGGTCAACAATGAGCGGAAGGATGGGAGTTATGTAGTTATTTCATTGTTGTATACAATTCCTTCCGAGTGTTCGTGCAGAAGTAAAAAGTAGACTCTTAATCATTTCTAGGGTATTTTATACATTACAAGCGCACGGGTTTTATATTCCGTGCAGAAATTAGAAAGATTCTGTAATTTGCACCCTTGTGAATAGTTTACTTGTATAAACACCTCCTACAATAAGAATTCCATCGAGACGATGACAACTCCAGAGTACTTGAGATAGGAAGATGAAAACATTTTTACATTACAAATGCTTTGCCACCTATTATATTTACCATATTTATGTGTACACGACATAAAACATCTTTTTCGTGATGATGATAAATCACTTGAACAAAAACCCTTGTTATCTACATTATTTCCGGTGGTTGAGGTAAAGCGTGACTATAAAGTACACCCTTGCCTTCTCATCTTCCTTCAAACATAACATACTAGTAAAGGTTACAGTTTTAAAATATGTAGTTTAGGGGGAATCAACAAAAGACAAGACAAGTCAACAGCAAGTTGCTATTGTACTAAAAGTTGAGTAAACAAAAAAGCAGTGAGTAGAAATGCAGCGTAAACATGCACTATAAACGTCCTCAAGCATTTCCAAAGTGAAATCAAGTAACTTTACAAAGTAATACGCCATGATACTTAACTCGTTTTGACCACTGCATCTAAATTGCTATACCAACACAAATCACCCTTCGTTGTACAGAATATACTCCTACAGTTTTGATTGGTCTCCCGATAGATTTCTCTGGTATTTGGTACAACGGTTATCAAAACACAAAACAGCTTTGTCTGATAAACCCTCTCACTTTCTTTTTCTATTCATTCTTTCTTTCACTTAGCCTTCTTCTGTGATTTCCCTACTACTGCAGTCTCCTTATAAACAATTAGTTTGTTCCAGTTATATTGTGAAACTTGCCTTGACAAATGCGTACAGCTTTATTAAAGCCCAGAAAAAAAAGTAGACAGCATCCGCATGCTGTGATGTCTGAAAACCATTTAATAGGGATGAAGGTGATGATGACGACGAGGATGATGATGGCTGTCTCAGATAATTCATTTAGGTGTGTGCCTACAATTTGCTACAGAATCCTATCATCAACCCAACTAACTTGACAATTTTCTCCTGTCAGCATTAACACTTTTCCGAACTAAAAGTTGACAGTAAAAAATCGCTTGAGCAACTGGCAGGCCTGACTGCTTACAAGAAAATCTTGCCATCGTCGTTCACTATATTTACATTATTTCTTTGCCAACACTATAAGAAAGATGTCTTTGCAAGTAAACATTTTTCTAACATCTATGTTACGACGTGCAGAGAGAAACATGGGAAAGTTAGGCCTTTCTACGTGCTTTCCGAGATTACCTACGACATATGCATTTATTTTACCAAACATACCAACTGTATACATATACACACGTAGCGGAACTTCTAATCCTTGCTCAAACAAGCTCATCTCTCCCCAAAAATTCCTTTACACTTCTTGAGAGAGACCTAGAACTAATAATTTACTACAACAATTTTTTCCTCCATTCCATAGCGTCTATTCGGATTTTGAATGTAAAATTGCTCATGTTTGCATTTTTTCATGTAAGGAAACATGTCCTGTAAAATGTTTGCTGTGTAGACACCGTTAAAAATAATATATTTATCATTTGTACACACAGCCTCCTATGAAGACCTTTTTGAGTTTACTTATAATACGCAATAGCCTCACTAAAAGTATACAATTTTATGCATACATTCTACAAGCAAAAAAGTAGTGCACACCGAGTAATATTTCGCTGTTTAGTCTTCCTCGCCTTTCCTACGGTTCCAGACCAAGGGATTATTTGTACAATCAATGGAAATATTTAGGATTCCTCGCATTCCTTGGTGTGTTTCATCCAACACCAAGGATTCTCTGTCGGGATGAAATCCCTTGTCAATTATCTCCGTTTATGGGTGTATGTGACCTAGGCTCTGAGATTTTTTATGTTTTCCGACTTCCTACATTTTTATTTGTCTTTGAAAGAAAAAATGTATGAAAAAGTCGACAGGGAATTTGTGAAACAAACAATTTATTTTATTCTACATATGAAAAAAAACGACAGTCATTGTTCACACTAATAATACCAATGCAAGTTGAGTTGTCTGTCGTTACCAACGAATGTGAATGCAATTGATGAGTAGAAAGGTAGGGGGAATATATTTTTAAACAATAGAAACATTGGAAGCCTATAACAGCTTCTAGGCTGGCTGTTGGCGGGTATTATTATTATGCTGTCATGTCTTTTCTTGATTCCCAACAAAAAATACGTTTTTTATGAAGTCAATGTACAACTAGAAACACCGTCTCGAGCCTTGCTCCTTTAAATATGACTTAATGTTGTGTTAACTTACCACCTTGATGTGTTCTATATAAAAGATTTCACTTGCTTAATAATAACTATAATAACCTTAATAATAATAGTGGAAGACCCTTGCAACTATAAATGATTTCACTACGAGTTCCCTATAACAAGTATTACTCTACCTGTCTAATTTAACACCAAAAACAATGGAATTGATTATTATTATGAAGATTGTCAATTAATTAGGCCAATCAAGCCGCAGCTATTTTTTACCACACTAAATAACTTCTTACTTCAATAAAAACTGTATAAGTAACAGTATGTATATAAGCTAACGTGTTCATCAATACTCATCCTGTCAAGCTCAAAAAAGTGAGCAGGATGAAATCAAACAGAACAACGACATAGCATTATTTCACTTTAATGCGGCGACTTTCACCGGAAAGCGTTGACACCTTGCTGTGTGTATATTGAATCTTTACAAAAGCAGCAAGTAACCAAGAAACAACAAAAATATGACACTTTTATGCAATAACAATCACATTATTTCTTGTGTTTAGTCAGTAGTCAGCATTACTGTCATTTTTTGTCTGAATGAGATTTTGAGAAATGAAGACTCTTGGTTTAAACTCAAGGAAGACAGGTTCTTACTATTACAAATTATCATTATATATTTTTGGCAATGGTAATTATAAGGAAGTTGGTAGGTCATCCAACAACGAAACCTTATCTTTTCCAACTTATCAGTTTACTTGTAAAATGCAAAAAAACTGCATTTTACTTGTATTGCTTTCTCCTTCAGATCTACCTTGTACATAAACTAGTATATTTTTATTGCAAAACTACCATAGAACAGTATGTTCAGAAAACTCTTCAGCCGAAAGTCAAAATTGGTGGATTTATAAAGTTTCTTTTATGTTGTAGCAAATATTTTATTCTGTTCTCTTGTTGTTGTTGTTGCACAACCTTTATAAATATATTTTTTCGAGTTGTTCACTGCTTCAGTACTACACCTAAGAGGCTTACCACTTTTTTCTCTAAAAGACAAAATTCTCAAAGCAGGCTTACAAGCACTGGTAACAATATAGCATGCTTTCTCTTGTACTTGGTAGGCCGTTTTCTCTTGACTTTATAAAGTGTGCTCTTATACCTTTCTCTTTTTTTTGCTCGTCTAAAAAGAAACGATTGTGAAAGTACACGGGGAGTTGCTGAAATATACCATCCCTGCAAGCTATTTTATTCGTTATCGTAAGCCTGAAGAGTTTATCCGCACGGTGAAGAGACTCCAGAAGGGTCTCAGGAGATAAAGAGTAGAAATGACTTCAAAGTTCTTGCATTCCGTTTGTTTTTTCGTCTCTGATGAAATGACATTTTTTTCGCTTGGTATTTTAAAGGCATTCACAGCTGATTCCACTCTAATCGAGGGCAGTTTTCTAACACTCCAATTTTTTTTTTGAAAAAAGTTTACCTTCAAGATGCGGGTTACCCGCAGACAGTAATAATAACAATAATAATAATAACAAAGGTGAGGGAAATGTTACACAAATTAAGTAAGACGGAAATGTTAGTTTTCTTGATGGAGGCCAAAACCCACCTTTCTCCAGTAGTCTTACAAGAGAAAGTGTATTTTTCTTAGAAGAGTGTGAAATGGGAATATAGTACTTTTTTGGGAAAGGGTGAAATACACTGAAGCACACCAAAACTAAATCCTTAAAAAGAGGAAAGGTGGCATGCAATGGAATAAGTGGGTATTTCTGTCTTTTTCGTTTGTAATACTATATAAGTATTTGACGCTAACTAAACTGGGTCACTTCACAAGCGCTGATTCCTTATTTTTTCACCTAGATGTACTTTAAAGTACATTGCCTGTGAGCGATATTATATATGAAATACAGATGAAATGGAAAACAGTTTTCTTTGTTCAGTCAGTTACTCCTATCCTCTCCCTCTCTCCCTTCTTTACTTTCTCTTCCTTCCTCTCTCTCTCTCTGCTAGCGTTACCGATGGCAAAGCACGAGACATGAGAAAATCGCAACCGTGTCACAATTCCCATTTGGCTTAAGATAAGTCGTCGAGGTCAAAGCCAGCAGTTTTCTTGGGCTTTTAGATCATGGAGAGGAATGGGAAAAAGAGGGGAAGTAAGACGAGGACTAAAACGAGGAAGTTTTTTTTTTGAATGTGTGTTGTTGTTGCTTTTCTCCTAGTTGTTGTAGTACTGTAGCATTTTTTCAATGTTCATCTTCTTTCCTGAGATTTTTTCGTCTTCCTCGTGCTTATTTAGACGGTATATATGCCTATTCCTTGCCTATCTAGGATTATGTTAGGATATTGACGGAACCACATGAGAATGTCGAAGGAAAAAAGCTGAAACGTGAAAGAGAAAGTAGAAAAAGCGTTAAACCGTTACTACCTCATCTAACAGAGTTCATCTGTTTACGTGTATCTTGTTCAACTAAAAGTTGGCATAGATTTCGTTATCTTTCCTCTACTTTGCCTCATCAGCCAGTGTTGTGCTTTATATGTTACCTGGCTGTATGTATATATATATGTTGGTAAAGAGAATTACAAAGGATTTTCAAGTGTCAGTTCTAAATAGTTTGGTAACTACTCAATTGAGCTATTATTTCACAGTATCTTTTACACCGCTCTACTTAATATAAAGCCTGATTCAATCATTTAAGTAATTACCACTTTCCCAACTGTATTTTTTCAAAAGTTTTCTGTGTCGATAAAATGGACACGGAGATATAGCTAACAAGAACGTTTTTGTACGTTTTCAAGTGTACAGAGAGTATTAGCATGTATAACTTTATCTCATGCAAATGTTTTCCATTTTCACACAGAAGCAGAGTATACATAAGTAGTAAAGTACCAAAAAAGCTAGAAATTCATTCAAGCACAAAATCAACCCTTTTTCACACTTTCTCACTTTGTCAACTCACTTTGTTTCCTAGTCTTATCTGGAAATTCCACCACTATTTTTTCTCTGCGGGTTTTATTGTTTCTTCATAGATCTTACGCGTAAGGCTTACAAGCCCATACACACAAGGGTAAGAAGAAAAGGAAGAAAGTCAGTTCGTAGAAACAAAAAAAACCTAGAAAATCTTTCACTGACACACTAAAAACTTTACGATATAGAGCAACATTGGCATTGGCTCCAAGCTGAGTGACTGTCTGAGGGAGTGAATACGAAAAAAAACTCACAGTTCACTGAATGTCTCTTGCTTTTGTTCAATTGGGGTGAAGAGAGTAGCAATTTGTCTTGTTCTCCAAAAAGAATATATATATTTTTTAAACTTCTCTCAAACCACTTTTTCCCGACTGCCTCTTCTTTTTTTACTTGTTGTAAAAATTGTGACTTGGGAAGAATCCACTGTCTTCCTTCCTTCTGTCAATATTACTTCATATGATATTGTCACGGACAGATTGTTCAAGTGATCGGTTTTTGTATTCAACTTTCTCCTTTGTGCTCTCCTTGTTCTCCTCAAGATTTTATATAGCACTTTCCGCTCTCTTTTACTTTCCCTCATGAATAATAGTAGATATATATTCCACTTTGATTTTTGGACTTGTCCTTTCTTCCCAAGAGGTACACCGGCACACTCTCCCGTGTGTATCTTATCTCTTAATATGTTACGGAGAGAAATGAATGACCACCGGTTTTGTGGTGTATTATTTATTTTTTTTGGAGTGGTTGCGTAAAAACGATTTGTTTAGCTGTTGTCAAAATGAAAATCTAAGCAGGAGACAGTTTTAGTCTGCATGCAGACCAAATTGTTTGCATAATAATAGCGTCCACGTTTGTACAACCTTTTTTCTATACAAAGGCCGTGTCTCCCATGCATTTCTGCCCATTCAAATAACAACCTACGTATGGAACAAGTTGGTGCGTGTCTAAGATACGTTTCTTGTTTTTCTTTCAAATAAATAATAATTTTCTCTCTTTTCTTACTCCAACAGAGTCAAGTCATGTGAGATGGAAATCTCAGAAGTCTTAAGTTGGTTTTTTTTCTGCTGCTTCTATTCTGGTATTCCTTCCCTTCTCCCTCTACTTTTCTCAACTCCCTTGCTTCTCCTCTCGAGTTAATATTTTTAGTGAGGGAAAATGGTAAAAACACTGTGTATAATTTCTCCCGTGGTAATTCCTGTTGATGATTCAGGAAACATTTTTATATGTGCTCTTGTAATTTTCTTAGTTTCTGGTGAAACCCTAAAGTCAACCGATGGAGTATGTCGTCAAAACAGACTTGATGTCCGTTTTTTTGAACTTCTCAATGTATAACTTTTTTTTTGAAAGACAGTGCATTTCGTGGTTTACCCATAAGAAATAATAAAAAGAAAAGTTATACAGCAACAGGAAGGAACGCAGTTAGGAACGAACCCTAGCACAGGTTATTCACAACTAACCTGAGGAAGAAACTGGAGTCCGGAGTAAAAGTGGAGGGAGCTTTATATATGTTGTTCATACTTTTCTCTCCGCTAGCACATGCATGAATGTACGTATACACACACAAAACACTCTCTCTCACTCACTCTCTCCTACCTTTTCATATACGCTGTAGATAGAAAGGTAAGCATGTACAATGTGAAATACTCCAATGTGCATATTACTTACAACCTCTATCTTTCTCTGTGAAGCCAATGTACAAAAAATCATATATATTGTGCATTGTGGAAAAAGTAAAACAGAGAAATAGCTCACTTCACTGGCATTTTGTTAGTATTGTGGCCATTGCACATAAACATTGCTTTATCATGACTTTCCCTATTCTCAGTCACACAGCGCACCATGGAGAGTATTTACTCGTATATTATTATTAGAATCATTACGGGCTTTTATTGTTGGAAAGGTTAAACCAATGTAAATTGTATATATGAAAATAGTATAAAAGGTTTCTGTGACTGCGACATAATTTCCTCCCTTTGGGTTCCACGAACTGGTTTTGAGTGAAGACGGGAAGTTAACTGTGTTGGCGTCCTACGAGTAGATGGAATATCTCACAGTGAATCAAAAACTAGACGAACAAGTGGCCTAGACAGTAGATGTGTGTGTGTTAGTTCAAAAAAAGAAAGAGATATCGCCTCCAAGTCTCAACCAAGACGACGACAAGAACGCTGAGAGAATGAGTAGTAGCTGTGAGGCCTCCTAACTGCTTTCCTTTTTAAGAGGCGAGCTTTTTTGTTGTTGTATCAAGGCAATGGGATTGTAAGGGATCAGGACGCACGCAAAGCAAAAAGAAACAAAGACTAAACCCAACCAAGTCGTATGTAAAGAAGCATGACTTGCGAGAGAACACGGATGCTGCTTCATTTGATTCAATAGGACACATCCATAGGAAGTCAGACTGTTTCAAGATAAAATAAGCAAGAGGAGGGAATCGAAGGAATAAGGGCGATTTTTTAAAAAACGTTGGCTATGCTTTCTAAATAACAGTGAAAATACTCTTCTTCCCTTCCAGAGAAAAGAGCCTAGCGGAGTAGTGTGTGAGCACTGCCGCAGAATCTCTGCTCTGCATCTTCTTCACTTTTCCCAACATACACAGAGTTGAGCATTGCTAGTCTCACAACCTTCAGCCATTCACGGGTCTTCGTATTATATACCCAGCATGCCAACCAATCAACCAACCACCACACATACAACCCTTTAGTCAACTCAACTCAACCATACATGTTTGAAGAAAAGCAAATACGGAAGTGTACTCGAGATCTCTTTTTGGAGACTCTGCTCCGCTATCAAGTTTGCATGTTTTCCTTACCAGATTCCTTCGCTCTTGATCTGATTTCTTGCATGAAAAATTGCTAATCACTCTACCTGGAATTTTCAAAGGCAACCTCAAAGAAATGTGTGGACGTTTGTGTTTTTGTGTATTATGCATTTTTATGCAATGGTTTAACTCAAAGAAATACGACAGATGCTTTCTTCTCTGTTAAAATTAGGTCAATATTGATTTTGAAATATAGAGAGCTAACTTGCGGACTGGTTTATACGTAATTAAATTAATGGCATAAAGTTATTCTGTAAATCAAGAAAGACCATACGCTGACACTACAGGGTCGCAAGTACTGTGTTTACACCGCTATGTATTATATGCAATTACAAATATTCCTTTCAATTGCATATTTTAATTTACGCCGCGCGCATTCCCGTTATAGTATCATTCATAAAGCGCTCCATTTTATACATAGAACATTTATTTTGCAAAATGTCATTCCTATTTGATCCATTAACGTGTGGCACACAGGTAGAAAGTAAAAGTGAGTAAAGAGTGATGTAAAGAAAGCACACTGCGTGTTTTGAAAAATACATTGGACACACTACCTACAAGCCACGGCCTGAAAACCGTGTGGATGATGATACTACTATGGCACACTTTCTCACTCATTTTTAGCCAACTTTTCATTAAGGACTCGTGTGTTTGTATTAAAGTGTAGGAAGGAAGGAAGTGTTTGCCTCTCTCTCTCTCTCGCTGTCTATCTTGCTTTCACTTTTTTTCACCCTAGTACATGAGTGCACGCTTGTCTCTTTATTCATTTTTTTTCTACCTTGGCATTTTGGCCCATATTTTCCCGTTTTTTTTTCACCGTGCTCCTTTAGAACGGAGGGAATTGCTAAGTACAACATGAATGCTTCAGGCTACTCTTCTCAACTATTGTATTTTATTGCAGTTCCAGTCGAGAGAAAAGCAGACAGGAGAGATCAGGTGGTAGTGTGTGGCTTGGTATATAAGATAAATGTGAGAGATTGTATAAAAGCTAAACTAAATATATATAAAATGAAATATAGAAGCTATAAAGAAAAAAAAAATCTATATGTTTATATATATCATGGTACATTTAAATTGTTTACCTTGTTGCAATACATTCTCCGCACGGATAAATGTTTTAGGTCTGCTCTCTTCTTACATGGGGATCTAGGAGAAAAGTGAAAGTCGAAGCGCCGGTCGGCCTTTCATTGTTGTGTAAAGTCTAGCTTTTCTATACGAGATTTTTTACCTACGGCTACATACATTCCTACATTTTTCTGAAAATGTCTCTCATCTTGACTGCATGTATAGGTACTGTTAATGCGTTGTGTATCACGTAATATTGTAAAGACAAATTTGTGTGCTTTCTCTCTTTTTAAGTGGAGGACATTCAAACCGTCCAACTTATCTTCCTTACTTGAACATGCGTATCCCTCTTGAGAGAAATTTATTTAGAAATACATACGCACAGTAGCCGTTCCACTTCCGTGACCTTCCATCCAATTCTTTCTGGAGTTGGAATGAAGGAAAGAAGACAAGTGAAGCAAACAGGTAAGAGTAAGGATGCGACTCTGACAAGAGAATGAGATGAGAGTACGATTCTACAGTGTAAAAAAAGTAAAAGTAATGCTGGAAGCAAAGCAGCGTACAGTATGTTAGTCGATTAAAATGAACAGGTATATTGTAAGGTTACGTTGTACCCATCCACTTTAGCTTTTGTTTTTAGGGAATACAAAAATAACCCGAATTTGCTCTCGTATTGTAAAGACACATAGAGATATATATTTTACAATACAAATTTTTGCTTATGTATACATATAATTTGGTATACAAACAATTTTCACTTTGGCAAAAGCCATTCTCCTACGATCATCCGTTTTTTTGTTTATATTCGCTAAAGTTGTCGGCTGAAATTAGCTTGCTTGATCTTCAGTCAGGTTAGCGCGTGTGTGTGTATGTAATAAGCTGCTTGTCACATATGAACAAATAAGCTTTAAAATTAAAACTTGCCAACGTTTTTTTTTGTTTTAAATATTTTTCAAAGTTTACTTTCCTTTTTATGATTAAATTGTTCGTTTTCAACGAGTATCATTGTTATTGAGATACTGCATGTTTATAAGATAGGTGACAGACGTAATTGTTTTTAGTTTTTATTAACAACTTATCTGATGTAACTAAATCTGTTATAATTTGGTATACAAACAATTTTCACTTTGGCAAAAGCCATTCTCCTACGATCATCCGTTTTTTTGTTTATATTCGCTTAAGTTGTCAACTGAAATTAGCTTGCTTGATCTTCAGCCAGGTTAGCGCGCATGTGTGTATGTAATAAGCTGCTTGTCACATAGGAACAAATAAGCTTTAAAATTAAAATTTGCCAACGTTTTTTTGGTTGTAAATATTTTTCAAAGTTTACTTTCCTTTTTATGATTAAATTGTTCGTTTTCAACGAGTATCATTGTTATTGAGATACTGCATGTTTATAAGATAGGTGACAGATGTAACTGTTTTTAGTTTTTATTAACAACTTATCTGATGTAACTAAATCTGGCACAAACGATAAATAATTGTATGCACGTGAAACTAATAAATGATTTTCCTGCCATGTAAGCGACAAGCATCTTTAGTTTAGTAAGTTTCAATACAATCTAGAGCTTAACAACAATGATAAGCAGAGAGAAAACGATAACATAATATTGAAGAACTTACAGGAAAACGCACCAATAGAACAATTTCTTTGCCTGGGCGATAAAGACATTCCATTTCAAAAACTGTTGAGTCAGCAGAAGACAACGAGCAAAAATATAAAGTTAAGCGACCACTGTAAGTCAAAGATGTATGTGAAAGTTGACCTATAGATGTATATGTAGGTATGTATGTTTGTGTATGTATGTAGACTCCCTAAAATATTGTTTTCTTTTTGCTTATTTCTACATCTACAGCAGTCAGTGCTCCCAACAACCTTCTTGTATTAAAGTTTCCTTAACCAACCATTTTCCTTTGTGCTACCGCCTTTGAAAACCATATTAGTTTCAGTTCTTTACTTGGAAAGGAGACGAGTTTACCCGTTTTTACTTACCTTCTTCAAATGCTCAGGTATACCTTACATAATACACTTACATGGCTGTGCGTATGTGCTGAATTTTTCCGTTGTAGTAACAGTAAAAAACGACTGTTGTTCACTGCATCTAATCTGATCCTTACATTTGACGCTCATAGTAATTTTATTTATCAGGATATGTGCAGATCTTTCAAAAATATATGAGACGTTTGATGGTGAAATGCGTATACCTATGAATTCTAAGAAACACAGAGTTCAAGGAACTATATGGCTGCGATACAATGTAGCTATGGATATGACGACGAGTTGCAGAGTTTATGAGATTAGATTTAGCAAACCAGACTAACTCATGGGTGCAAATCGCACTTGTACTGTTTCATCTTTCTCCAACTAATACAGGAATAATAAGATAGCTTTAAGGAAACGCGTCCTGTAATGAAATCAATACAAAGTATAAAACGTTCAAACTTTGCCCAAAAAAATATTCAAAGAGCTTTTCTTTCATTACAACTGTGTCGATTTTTTGCACATACATAAGAGTGTCAAATAAAGACCAAAGTTTCTGTAATTGGATCTTGTAATTAGCGGCCCAATAGGTCTGTTCACACTTGCTTGATGTAAGGTGTACTCGAAATTATTTTCTACAAGATGTTTTGACAGAACTAGTCAAGTTGCTACTTGCAGAACTAACATTGTTTTGAGTAAACCAATTCATCTTAAAGCATTGACCTAAGCTACCACCATAGAATTGAACTGACCATTATAAAAGCCTTACTTTAGTCAAGAGCAATTTCGAATTTCCGCTTTCTCCCAAACTCTCAAGAAACTCATAACTTTCCATTTGTTGACGATCCTCTAAAATTCCTAGATTTCTATTTTTACAAACAATTGAGCATTACCGGGTAAAAAGCAAATTATGTGGTAGCAAACTTTCTCTCAATGTAGGCATATACATCATTAGATACACAGCGAAACCCAAACTCTTAGATAATTGTCAACCTCTAGCTTTTACCATGTAAACATATATTACCTAGCTGCCCTATTAAATAACCATTGTATACACAAGAACACATAGCTTTCCAACCATTATCGGACTAGTACAAGCCAGATCATTTTCTCACCCAACAGCTCTAAGTAGCATTTTTACACATGAATTTATTTCCTGTACATATTCCAACTCCAAATAGATACAAATCGGTAGACACATAAATTAGAACGGTATGAAGAGTCCTGACAGAAATCTTTATAAGAGAAGAATGACCACCATTTCTTCTTCATTCCAGCCCTTTGTTTAGTGTGAGACGGCGAGTGTTAGTGTGGTGATAGTAATACCTTCCATTCCAGTGTAACATCTCCTTTCTTCGTTTTTCAGGCATAAGTAACTACACAAAGAGGTTTTTTAGGTATACTTTCTCCTCTAATATGCTTCTCCTTTCCAAATGGAAGTAATAATACATTTGTATTTGATACTGATAGTATAAGTGTTGGCATGCACTCATATCTAAGTATATCGTAGATATCCTTGCATGCACGGTATGGGGGAAGTGGCGACCAAGCTCTCATGCAGGTAAAAAGAAAGTTGTAAAGAAGCGAATGCCAGGGGGTCCAATTCAAGAATGTTGCCCAAGGGCACCGTCGACAACTTATACTTCTATAATAGGCCTAACTCATTGCACTAAAAATGCCCATTCAAATGCGCAGGGAATGGAAACGGAAGAAAAACTGCCTATTTTCCTTCTCACTACCAATTTTATTTAGTACATATCTACTGCAATGCATTTCTTTTTAAAAGACTATGTGTTTTATCCAATATAATACACATAAGTAGGAGGATACCTGAGCTCTTACTGATAATGTAAGTATAAAATGTATGCTAAAGTATCCAAAATGATGCCGACTTTATTTCTGACCTGATGGATGGGTGCAGATCAGATCGATTTTCTTTGATAACAATAATTTATTAATAGGTACGACGGAGCTTATAAAAGTAGTTGCTTATACTGCTTGAATCCATCCTTGTAGCAATACTTTAACTGTTTCAAAATTACACTTTGAACTAACTATAATTTTAATGAGCCATTAGCAGATAAATATTCACAGCTATTGTAATTAAACGTGTAATATTAAAAGGGACAGTTTTATACAGGAATGTAGACCGTGTATAATTCCAGAATGATTGCAATATTCTGTTTAAAATGTGTTTAATCTATGAAATCATGCCCAATTTTGAGGTCTCTTCAATGGTACTCAAGAAACGTCTGCCCTTTGATACACTATCATTTAACCAGACAAAATGTATTACTATGTTCGGACCGCCTGGGATGTTAAGAGCAATGGCAGTCTAGGATCACATCAGTTAGCCCCATTTACCAATCCAAAGTTCAATTATCATTATGGCATGCATACCAGCAGCGAATATCTAAGTGTTACTGACTCAAGCACACCTTGAAGCAAGTCAAGATATTCATCCACCACAACCATGAAAATCCTAACGATCTTCATCATACCGTGAGAATATATATACCTACTCTTTCCTGTACCCATCTATTCTTTGCCAGATTATAAGTGCGATCACAATTTCCGATGAATTTTTGGCTTCCCTTATATAACACCAGTAGTACTGGCCAAAATCCATTGCTCTTATGCATATCCTATTTAATATAAAGTGGTAAGGTAAACGTCTACAGGAAAAAGAGAGGCTGAGGAGTAAAGGTATTTTCAACCAGTACTCGCTTATTATACGAAATATGCTATAGTATAATTTATATATACTATCTGTGTAAAGTCAAATGTGGTTGTACCATTAAACGCTATCATCAGAAATCAGTTCATTTAGTAAAGGTTGCCACTACTCCACAAAAACAGGCCAGAGTATTGTGACGACGACTGTAACGAACAAGTGAATACAAAAAAGAGACTTACAACCGTAATGCAATGCTTTCTCTCGCTTTCCCTTTGCTGTAGTGCACTGCTTGAGTTTACTTAACAAAGTCAACGCATTGCTCATATTGTTAAATGTTTAAATGTATGTAACATTGGAATGGACCTAGGTAGGTGAAAATCTTGCATGGTGCGCATTTTATACTACTCTGATGTACTTTTTTGGTTACACGTGAATGTAAGTAAAAGAATCTACATTCGTACCGGAAATACATACGCACAGAATTTTTATTCATTCAAGTTTTTTACAGTTGCTAGAATCAGATGTGAGGAGCTTGTACAAAAAAATGTACTACATGTTTCCTCTACTTTATGAAATAGGAAACAAGTGAATTGTAACTCGAAATACTTGTCCTTTTTGTGAACATTCTTTCAAAATCTTTACAAGCACCATGTGAACAAGGATTGATACAAGCAACTGAAATTTATATAGTAGAAATCATCAGCAGTCTTCACTTTGTGGTATCTCTTCCACCATATCGTACGCTTATAAAGTAACATTCACAGTATTTACACTGGTGAAAGATAACGAGAAAGTTGTAAAAGCATAACCTCTGAGTGTATCGTGTTACAGTTACATGTTTCAGTATTATCTTAGCTTGTTCTGTTACGTTAACATATAGGCTACAGAAATATTCAATGGTACAACCGAGTAATAATGACTTGGTCCTGCTTCTACCTCAAGATATTAATGTCCATGTATAAAAAGGGGAAGAAGCGGAAGAGCAAACGGGCCACGAAAGAGGCTCTAAACGTGCTTAGCCTCCTAAAAGTTGCCAATTGGAAAAAGAAACTTAAGAAAACCTGCAAGCAGAGTGGAGTGAGCTAGTCAAAGTGAAAGTCTCTATACGTGTGGATGTGTGTCTCTCTCTCAAACATACACAATCTTCTTGTTTCGCTTTCTTATGCAATGAGCACGACTGTACAATGTTTGTACCATTTTCCTTTTACTCCGTTTAAAAAAGTTGAAAACAATCCGAATATCATGTAGACTGATGATGATGCCAGTCTTGTATAAAAAGTGCATGGAAAAATATAATAAAATACTCTTTAACTATTTACATATGCTTACAGGGCGAGATGACGAGTTACTTATGATTCTTATCATATCCATAATAAAAACAATCCTCTGTAATGTTTGGTTTATTTTCTTTTTATCGTCTTCTTTCAAAACACCATTGAGCTGCAGACAGACAAGGCACTCGGATTTAAGATTATACATTTTAAATTAAACCCTCTAAAAGTCCAAAAGTTTACAAATTGTGAATATCACGTAAAATGTAAAAATGAATAACTTTAGCCAGTTACTGTAAAACGCTTATCCAGGTACAAAAAAATTATCTATGATCAGCCATCTTACATAATTCTCCTTTAACTTAATGATGCAGATGTGTTTGTAAACTTGATAATATACATGACTCAATATTATCTCACGGTTTGTTTACCCACAAAATCATTAAGTTTCGTTAGTCAAGATGTGCCATCTAGATTTTTTGCATACTCATCTTTGTTTCCCTTCCAATCTTTCCACAGCCCACACCGCATGGGAAGCCACTTAAATAGCTTAACCATGTTGACTTTATTACCCATCTTGGATTCCCAAATCGAAGTGAAATCAGAGACACGATTTCATACTTCATACTGATCTACACTACCACAAACCCCAAACCAAGCTGCCCCTTTTCTATTATTCTTCATCAAAATAAGATATCATCGCATCATTATTGGTTGTATCTCTTGTAACACTATCTAAGAGTAATAAAGAGAGGCTAAAGAGGATAGGAATGAAGTAACAAGTGGAAGTCAGATTTTTTTCCGTATAATCTATCCAGACATTTAGGTTCAGCATTCTTTCCCCATCTCTGTGTTTCAGTTACCGAAAAATGTTAATCTGTGCTAGATTCTTTAGATATTATCTCTCCAAATAGACCATATTTGGATACTGGAACACAATATTGAAGAAGTAACAAACATAAATGCTGACTACCAGAGTTTATCGGATATTTTTTGCTGAAAGAATTTTGTTTGGTAGCAGACTGATAAAAAGTAAATTTTCTCTGTCGTGCAGCGAGTTATAAAAGCAGGCTTGGAATCCTAAATATCGGAAATGTACGTGAGCCGCTGTGAGCCTATCAGAGTTGGCCCAGTCAACCATTTTATTGCTTTTCCTTTTTGGTTAAGGTCATTTTCTCTTGTCATGGCTGTGTAAACAAGGTACTTAGTAATCATTAATATTCATGAGTGAAACGATGCAGTAGTCCGCTTCGTTGTAGTTTACAAAAGGACTACGATGAAGGAAGCAAGATTTTTGCTGGAAGACGACGATCATGATGCTGATGATAGCTAACTTATTATGCTGCTGATGATGGTCATGCCATTCATCTATAATCATTGACTGATAGTTTGTCCTGTACAGTTGGAGGGTTATGTAAGTATGTATATTCTTTTGAGAACACGAAGCAGCACGGTATATTTAGTATCCAAGTCACTAACTTGAGTAGTACAACGGTTTTCTTGTGTGTGTGTCCATAAGACATGCATTTGAAATTCCAATCGATACCTGCAACCATCCTTTCCTCAATTTTTCTCTCATTCCATTCTATGGTATTATAAAAACTGTTATTCGATAATGGGAAAACTTAGCCACTATAACGCTACTTTACCGTCATCTTGACATTTATTGCAGTTTTTCACGCAGCTTCTCTCACTCAACTTTGTTGATCCAATTTTGTACCTTTTTTCTTCGTCCACTTTCCCTCCTTCACATTCTTTTTGATGATTTCACTTAAAGAAAAGAGTTTAGAAACAACTGAATAAAATGAAGAAAGAAGAAGGAAAGATATATTATGATATAGTAAATGATAAGAAGTTACTAATCACAAATCAACTAAAGATACTAAATATTATCTGTCACACAGTACAACACAAATATATAAAGAATATGCAAAGAATATTGAGTTAAGTAAGTTTACAATGAAGTTTTACATTGAAACATACAATATATAAAAAATTCTGCTGCTAAAAATTTTGAAAACGTTTTAAGCTCATATTTACTAAAAACTACGGCTATATTCTACCCATTACCATATATATTAAGTTACGTCATAAAAACGCCAACATTGCATTGTTTTTCTTTTTGACCCTTAGATTGTGCGTGTCTCCTCGAGATATTGAATGAGTGAATGTATCAGGGCACAGTTGTTTAAAATGACTTGTACAATGTTGTCTCGGTAGACAAAAATTTATTGTTCACCTTTTCTTTGCAACCGTTACCTTGCAATATCAAATTTTCGTGACACAATGGACTAGTACCCTGGTCACCTAACTAGCTGCCAGCAAGTACATAGTGTCTATTAAAATGTTTGACTATCAATAAACAAACTATGTATACCATGTAAAAACCTTGCAAATCTACATTTTCCTTACCTCCACGCTTCCTTTGAACTCCCGCTGAAAGATAAGCCTTTTAAAACGTATCATGTTGTTTCAAAAAAATAAAATTTCGGTACAATACTCCCAGATAATGTTCGCCTCAGTAAAAAAGTTCACATTATCCAAATACCAAATAGTTACTAGAAAAGAGCTAAATGAAAGTTGGCATGCATTATAGACTATACATCCACGTTGCCTCGTTTACTTTACCCCTGACACCGGCCAATCGGCATGGAGTAAAATAAAGGGGGTTTAAAGTCTTTTGGTGTTATATTCAAACGCGCTTATATTATAATAAAGGTTCATATATTCCCAAAAGTACTCATGCTTTCTCCACTTTGATTTTCTTGACTTGGCTCCTGCTACTACATCACAACGACATTTTCTTTTGTGTGCATACATTTTATGCTTCATATCCAACACAGTACTGCAACACACATGTTTGAATATAAAAAACGAACTTTAGTGCTCAACGTCATCACTAGAAAAAGGCAGTAAACCGCACCAGTGTGTGCACTTTAAGATGACACGTGTATGTACATCATATTCATATCTGAGCATTGTTCGTACTTTTTTATGCATGCAAACACAAAGCATAATATATACATCCATACAGCTTACACGTCCTCACATAATATGTAATGCTGAACGTATCACAGTCCCCAAAACTCATGTAAAGCCACTTCGGTCAAATAAAGACAAAGCTATAATATAATAGATGCATACACACACACACACATGGCTAGTACATTCGTACCTTGTGTGAACGGTGAGAAAAAAGAAAGTTGTTCCAATATCAGGAATTGCACTGCCATGTAATAGTCATCCTTACATTGCGTTTTTGCAAAGTGTATGTCCATGTCTTTACTTGCATGAGTGTCCACACACATTTTTTATGCTTACCATGTACACGGATTATGTACTATACTACTTTCTCTCTCTCTACTATTTTCTCATGCCTTATCGTGTCCCCATGTTCTACATCTTTTCCCCCTTTCCTTCCCGTTGACATTATACAGAAGGCTCACTTGGCGCACATGTTTTCATGTCGCAATACTTGAGCAATCAAAAAAACATGCACATGTGAAAGGTCCAAAGTTGAAAGTCATCTTTGGGATAATATGATACATCTGCTTTCTGTCAAACTCGGATAATAGAATGTTACAACAAACAATATGTGCCAGAGGAGGTTATTATGAAGAATTTTATTTTACAAAGGGATCTAAGCTAGGGTACAATGAATGTATTAACATTCTAAGGAATACACTTTGCTAGACTGTCCTGGTTTTAAATCATGTATGCAATGTGTGACAAATTTCGTTTCTCACATCAGCTTCTACATGTTATGCACATTTTACATGCATACACGCCATGTACATCTCTGAATATATGCTTAGTAACATATTTTTACAATATACCCGCTACCATTACTTGTTTCATATATATAACTGAAAACGTTGATAAAAATCAAAGATCATGATGGCCAGAAGCTTGCCGTACATACGCGAAATGTATATACATTTCTGTCCTTGTCCAGATCATACAAGGAAGAGAAAGTATTGAACAAGCTACTATTGAAAAATAATATTTGTGAATGAGCAGCAATGAACTGTCACAGCATTTCGTCCTCGGCCCTTCACCATTACGTCTCCTTTCTTCATCTCTTTATCATTACAACGATACGAAGACATGTTGGCTGACCGTTGAAACTCCGTTTAGAAACGCACATACACATTTTAAACTCCCTTTTCTTTTCGTTTCGATAAAACATGTTCTTGAACACGCATAGAATTGGTGTAATGGAGCCATACGTACCGCATGTTAAAAGCAGACACGATTTTATTTCGAGAAAGTAGAGAGCTCACCATATAACATAACAT
>JAHZNG010003815.1:0-13720 GCA_027744375.1 Orchesellides sinensis | reverse complement strand
GTTAGGACCAAGGTCACTCACTGCAACAAGCGATTTGGAATTGTCTTCAATTGCTCGCAAGCCTACTTTGTCTGACATCCCCCATTCCTTCACCATGTGAGTCGCGATAGCTGTAGCTTGCTATATTGCACAAAAACAACATTGTCATTACAAATCGTTTTAAACTTCAACCTCATAATACAGTAATGTTTGTAAAATAACTATTTACCTTTAAATCAGATGCAGCTCCTGACGTAATTTTATCAGCTCCAAATATCAGTTCTTCTGCCGCTCTGCCACCCATCATTGTGTCCATTAAAGCCATTAACTGCGATCTGGTAACGTGATACTGTTCTTTTTCTGGAATATAAGACGTGTGCCCCAATGACTGACCCCGAGGAATGATCGTGACCTATGTATGTGTTTAAACAAACTGTTTATAATAAAATACTTAAATATAAGTAGATGAATACTTTGAAAAGCAAAACACTTACTTTATGTAATGTATTAGCATCTTTTGTGTAGTACGCCACCAACGCATGACCACCCTCGTGATAAGCTGTGATCCTGTTGGTCTCGTCATCAGGTATTCTAGATTTTCTTTCCGGTCCCATTAAAACTTTGTCTCTCGCGAAGTCGAGGTGCTTTTTATACACACGGTCAGAGCCATCAATTGCCGCTTTTAATGCGGCTTGATTAACCATATTTTCTAAATCAGCTCCTGTGAATCCCGTAGTTCCTCTTGCGAGAATATCTACATCCACGTCATCAGCCTTCTTGATTTTACCGGTATAATAGTCAAGGATTTCCCTTCTACCAATGAAGTCAGGCGCCGGAACCTGAACTTCAACGTCGAATCTTCCTGGGCGTAATAACGCTTTGTCCAGATCTTCTCGTCTGTTCGTGGCTCCTAAGACAATAACTCCTTCGTTTTGTCGGAAACTAAGAGGAAGACAACAACAGGGATATTAGTAGGGACTACTATGTGCCATACGACACACAATATATTAAAACTCATACCCATCCATCTCTGACAGCAACTGATTTATCGTCTGGTTTGCATAGGGATGAAGGACACTGTTTGTCCTTTTGGAACCAACTGAATCGATTTCGTCAATAAAGACAACACAAGGGGCTTTCAGTTTTGCAGCCTCTGTGGAAGTAAATGGGAACCAGAACCACTCAAGTTAGGATTTGCTTTGATAATGACCTGTCAATGTAAATGAATACTTACTGAATAAATCTCGAACACGCCGAGCGCCCTGTCCGACAAGGATTTCATCAAACTCAGGACCGGCAGCCTGGAAGAAAGGCACTCCAGCTTCTCCAGCAACTGCTCGAGCCAACAAGGTTTTTCCAGTTCCTAACACATAACAATAACATTGATTATCTTTAGCATTTCAGAAATTCTCCCTTGCAACTGGTTCGGAAAAACTGAACTACTTACCTGGTGGTCCAACTAACAAAACTCCTTTCGGCAGTTTTCCACCTAATGCAATGAACTTCTCTGGATTTCTCAAGAACTCTACAACTTCTTGAAGTTCGGACTTAGCTTCTTCTACCTATATAGGTACAGTTTTAAAAAAATACATCATTTATATTTTTAAATGATAGAATGCCATTTATACTTATCTCATATTGTACCAATACAAAAACTTACCCCTTTGACATCCTGAAATGTTACGTTAATTTCTTCAGGATGAACTTCATTCCCGTTGGCGACATTTACACGGAATATACCCCCACCAAACGAGCCTAATTAGAATAAAGATTACAAATTTCTTTATGTTAATTGGATAGTCTCGTTTGTAGATTTTCAGACATTTGATCTTAAAGAGAAATGAATTGTTAAGAGATACCCATTAACGAAGCCAAAATAGCGGTGAAAACAGCAATAGCCAAGATTTGTTGTACTGTTCGAAGCCATCTATACGTCCGGCTTTGTTGAGGCATTACATTTGTTGGATTTGCTGCAATATAACCTTCCGCAAACGCGATTTTCAGCTTATCAGCTTCATTTGGAGGAGCCTCGCCAATTATCGCTACAATAAAATTTCTTAATTAATCTCATATCTACCATGTCTTCGATCTCTTTACAAACAAAACTAACTTTTCATTGATTCGATTGGTATTGGTACATCCTTACACTTCAGTTTTTCTGATGTAAATGGAACTGGTGGTGCTGTTTCCTTTGGAGGAAATAGCTTGTCCTTGATTCTATCGAGTAAGGTAGGATTTCTCAACTTCGCAGCTTCTAAATCCCGTTTTGTTTTGAATGTTCGGTACGGCACTATAATAAAAACAGAAGACATAAAATGTAAATTAAATGCAACAAATATTGAATTAATTAATTAAATACATTAATTAGCTAGCTTCTTGCTTACCAGTACGGTAGATATTATACTTCGGTTGCAACAACGGTGAGAATCTCCTGTCAGTCTCAAACGATCCAGTTGACTTGTATGAAACGAAATGATTTCTAATTGATGGTCTACTATCCAAGTAAGAAGAATTCGTAACGGTATCTTCAATTACTGAAAACAATTGTTGCCTTCCAAGGGCATTTTCAAGACTTACAGATCGGATCAGTGAAACAGGGATTTCCAAAATCTATAAAATATAACGACCATTCTCTACATAAAAATAATGCCTAAACCACCAATTTAAAAGGTTTTTTAATCTCCTCAAATTGCCTCACCTTAAAAATTTCTAACTTCAAATTTTCCAGTACCGAGCAACTAAGAGCGTTATGTCCCTTCAAATTTTTCATCCCACTCTTATTAGACGCTTTCATTAGAATGCATGACGCAATCTCATCCACAATTTTATTTAACCGTTTCTTATCCAATGATTTATACAAACTCTCGTTCAAAATATTAGCATCAATCTGAGATCTAGCCAAGAATGCTTGTAACGATGTATCCAACTGCTCCTTCATCTCCACCTCACTCTTCCCAGCTGCTGACGTAGGCACCACCCCTTCCGACATCTGCTTACCCTCATTTTGCTGAGCTACAGACTTCGACGCTGCAACTGAAGGTTGTACAGATGCACTATGCTGAGAAAACCGGATCTTCTGTGCGGTACGTGCAGGTGCTGTAGACCGAGCACCTGAATGTGATATCGTTGTTGTTACCACCCTACGCTGCAACTGAAGGTTGTACAGATGCACTATGCTGAGAAAACCGGATCTTCTGTGCGGTACGTGCAGGTGCTGTAGACCGAGCACCTGAATGTGATATCGTTGTTGTTACCACTCCACATGTTAACTGCGACAGCTGCTGGAGGAACTAATATCAAAAACACAACAAATATTATCATCACCATCACCCCTTCTAAAACTCTCAATACTTAATATCTCCTGCTTCATCGCCAATCAAATTTTACCTGATTTTGAAATGAATACATTAAGACCGTCAAATTTCCTTTCAAACGAGTCCCTTATCCCTTATCCTCCTCGATTTCAACACCAGTCAACTTCAGAATGCTTATTTACCCACGTTTACTCCGTCGTCAGCTTCTTCATCCACTCCAACCCCAGACAGGCAGCAAACTTCCTAAAAAAATATTTGTTAACAAATAAATTAAAAATTACAAAAACAACCCCCTTTTCCTAATGACCTTGACAAGCCCACAACAATTTTCATAAAAAATAGTTCCAAAATTAGTGTAACCCTTTCATACTTACTTTTCCAGTGTCACTTCAACTAAAACACCGTAATCAGCAGCTGGAGTCCTTTAAAAATCCTCAGTCCGTCCGAAGCCACTGCTGAGTCACAAATCACAAATGAAAAGCTAAACAACAGAGTTAACCGTATTTATATACCCCTCGCACAAGCCCAGTAACGACTAACTAATGTATTATAGTAACCTATGCAGAAGAGTGCATTTATTTTCAATAAAAGGACAAAATGACAACTAAAAATTTTTCAGTGCACAAAAATTAGTGCATTTACACAAAAACACTTGGGATTTAGTACAGAAAGGATGTATTATCTACACGAAAAGGAAAATGTATACCAAAGTGTATGCAGAATGCAGAGATGGGTTATCCTATGTTATGTCACCGTGGCTCCCGCACTAAACCATTGGAAGGATAAGGGGCAGTATTTAGTCGCTTGTGAATGGAGAGAGGTGTATGTTTATGTAAGTGCGTACGTGATGAAGTGACGCTATGCAAAATGCTGAGGTATGAAAAATGAAGGAGGCGTCAGTATGTGGTAAGTAAGCCTAAATGATTGATTAGCGTTGATGGCGTTGCATAATGATTAAAATAACTTTAATGTAAGATTAGAGGTACATAAATACAAAAAATAAATGGAATATACTTACATAACTAAAGATTTTTAACGAGGTATTCTATTATGGCCATGGCCACGTCGACGACGAATTCTTCTTGGGACCCTTCCATTAATGGCGTAGTCTTCGAATTGGTCCACTGGGTGTAAGTTCCGAATCCTTCTGATGCTTACCCTTTCTTCAGTATGGTTTAACATGGCAAACAATACTAGGGTGAGGACGACAAAGTCTAAGGGTGTAAAAGTTAGGTCGAGGGGGTTATCTGCAAAATAGTGAACGATGACTGTGATAACGAGGAGGAGTCCGGAGGCGACAAGCATTCTAAGTAAACCTCGTTTGGAAGGGATTCTGAAGCGGAATTTGGGCTGGGTGAATAGTTTCCTATGAGAGTTTGTGTGGTGATATGGAAGGAATGCTGAAACAGGTGCTTTGACCCAGAATGTGGGATTGCTTCATGGACATCACACGCTTCACCAGTAATTCTCGTGAGGATTCGGTACCACAGAATGCTTCTTGTTTGATTTGCGCTGGGAGTTTATGGGCGATTGAGTCTGAATTGTTATTGTCATTTTCCAGAGATACGTTTGATGCGGATTGTGGAAGTAGAAGTCCATGTCTTAGGAACCAAATGGCAGCTATGAATGAATTTATGTACTTTTCATTGTCCTTCTCAATGCTTTTTTGCGTCTGTTGTTGAAGCTTTGGATGAGTATCTCGTTGGAACATTTTTCTAAACATGGGGGCAATAAGATTAGCAAGGATTTGGTTGGAGATGGGGCACTTCAAAAGGGAGTCAGTACTTTCTGTACTTCGGACTTTCTCCAAGTCATAAGATAACAGCTCGTCGTCCATATGAAAGTTACCCGCAGTGAAAATACTGGCTAGAAGGTGGCTAACTTCGGAGAATTCTTTGGCGAGCATGATGTCTCGAATATCATTTGCAATTATGCGATACCGGCAGCAGGGACAGTTGTCTTGATCATCAAACCAACTGGAGACGCACCTCATGCAAAACAAATGACCGCATGCGATGATTGCTGGCTAAAAACAAAAAAAAAAAATAATGTGTGATAATTAGAATGTAAAATTTATTGAAAAATTGGCAAATCCATAGTAAAAATGTTTCTAGGACCTTGTAGAAAGGTTCGCTGCATATTGGGCAGAGAAAGTAGCCTCTAGTTCGGTTGGCAGTCTCTGCAATTTCTCTAGAGAACTTTATAAGTGGACACAAAGGTCGTTCCTGATTTTTCTGGCTAGCCACTTTAATCCCACTAGTGGTCACTTCGATTTTGATAGAATCATTACTTCTCTTCAGCCTATCCAAGCTAATTTTATGCTTGGTATTTTCACAGATCGTATTCGAAGAGCTTTGAATACTTGTCAGGGATCCTTCGACAGGAATTAATGTTGAGTTGGTGTCATTATTGACGAATCCATTGTGGAGACTGAAAGAATGGACGCTTCTGAAGTTACGCTTGAGGTGACCGGAACTTCCCCTTTTGGGTAATGTGGCTGCGTCGTAGTCAATTACGTCTGGCGTAAGCTCTTCAATTTTTGCTGTTGAAGGCTCACAAGAGCTAGCTAGATATCTGTATTGGTGGTAGTTTACTTTTGTTTATAACATTGCTATTTTTAATGTTTCTCCGTGAAATCTGAATTTTCTCAGGACTTTCGCAAGACGAGTTGCCACTTGACTGACCAGAAGGGTCACTTTGCTGGCATTTGATTACTGTAGAATGAGTGGGGGCAGGTAGAGGCAATGGAATATAAGACTTCTTGGGAATTTTTCTAGAAACTATAAATTTTGAACATTTCTCTTTTAACGCGGAAGGAGAAGCATCATTGTCAGTTGCATTACTGTTAACTAAATGAGATTCATGGCACGTTTCCAATTGTTCGTCCATGGTTTTGGAACTAGAGTGGGTTGAGTTTCTTCGACAAAATAATCTTGTAGGGGATAACGCTATAGGACATGGAGAAAAGATTTTATGAAAATTCTTTTTCATGCTAATACTAACTTTACTTTCTAAACTAAACGAAATAGACCTTTTCAAGTAACTTCATCGGACGACTACGAATTAAATAAAGCTCCTAACCCCTAGTCTAGTACCCGTGTACCCATACGACTCAACTAAATCATAGCTCCTAATGCTCTTGAATAAAGTTTTTTAGAACATTTGTATATAATGTACCAAGACCAAGTTACGATAACAATAGAATTATGAAGTGCATGTGCCCCAAGTCCATTTAGGTATGAATTTGGCAGTAAGAGGATTCTTGTCATTTGAATAAGAGAAGAGAGGATCGGAGGGTGCGAACAATAGCGATAGTTTGTCTGAGTAATCTAATAGTAAATTAAACTAAAACTACTTACAGCAGTTAAAAAAAATAAATACAGCAAAGTCATTACACAGAATTTGAAATTATTTATTGTTGATCAGAATGTTGGGTAATGTATGTATTTCAAGGTATATTAGTTGGAGGGTTTACATTCAGGACATTAGTTTCTTACTAAATACATGATACATCTTGTACAAGTTGATGATTTTAGCATTGCGAATGTGAGAAATTGATGAAAAGATATTTTGACTGTATTCAGAAAAATATTGTAAAATTGTAATGAAACTACATATATAATATACAATGATACCAACATTATATTTAAAAAACACTTATATTAAAAGCAACCACAAAAAATATTTAAAGTTAATACTTCATCAATAATTTAGAAAAATCAATTTATATTTAATAAAAAATTAACCCACCTTTGGTGAGGGCACAACGCTAAAAGTGCACATAATCCTATCCGGATATTCTTCTCGGATCTTCGAGATTAAAAGCGTTCCTAACCCAGACCCAGTACCACCACCAAGGGAGTGTGTTAGCTGGAATCCCTGAAGACAGTCACAGCTCTCCGCCTCCTTTCTCACCACATCCAAAACAGAGTCCACCAACTCAGCCCCTTCAGTGTAGTGACCCTTAGCCCAGTTGTTACCAGCACCGCTCTGGCCAAACACAAAGTTGTCAGGTCGGAACAGTTGTCCAAATGGGCCGCTGCGAACAGAGTCCATTGTTCCCGGCTCCAGATCAATCAGAATAGCTCGGGGCACATACTTTCCACCTGTATTCCAAAATCAACAGAATCCCTAATTAAACACACATTTTTTTGCCACACTTCTTTCAATCATAATTAACACTACCACTTACCCGTAGCCTCATTGTAGTACACATTAATACGCTCCAGTTGAAGATCAGAGTCCCCCCTGTAGGTTCCAGTAGGGTCGATTCCATGCTCGTCAGAAATAACCTCCCAGAACTATGCCACCGGAAATACAAACAAAACACTCCATATTAATCATCAATCATCTCATCCTCCTTCTCCATTTAAAATCCCCATCATAATTTTTTTACCCACCTTAGCTCCAATTTGATTGCCACACTGGCCAGCCTGAATATGAACGATTTCACGCATTTTTAATCTCAATTAAATATTAATCACTGACCCTCAAATCAAATATTTACTCTGGAGGATGATTATTTAACTTTTTTCCAACAGAAGAGAGGAGAAGAATCGTCTCACTTTTTTTCACAACCAGAAAAAGAAATCACACGCCGGCAGCTCAAACGCAAATGACCTCCTTTTCAACTCAACCACAAAAATTATGTGGATAAAAATCAACAAAAAACATGGCAAGCTAATACCTTGACGACAACGGAACGTCAACTCATGCCAACTTTCTAGTATGCCTTGACTTGACTTGACCTTCCTGCTGCCCTGCTTGTTCTATACTGATTTCCCGTTGTCACATGTGTCATCTTATATATATTTGAAAAATCATATGTTCGCGCCCAAATTTTTTGAATTCTCCCATATAACCCTTTAGGTATGTACAGGGTTGGTAGGGTTCATGTCCATGCCCCATTTACAATGTGCAATGACCCCTACCCTGTATAACAATTGCGAATCATATGCAGTTTAAGTAATATGGAGAAAGCATAGAAAGGGATGCTTTATCAGTGAAAGTGTCTGGAAGGATGAAGTGAAGGAACAAAGTGCATTTAGGTATCTGACTGATATGAGCTAGGTATTTGCTATGCATAAAATACAGATGGGATCATTTGGGTGTTTTTATGTGGTAGCTTTGTAATGCTATCTGCTATGCTGGTATGTATATTTTGTTGTCATTTGACAGCTGGGCTGCTGGCTGGAAGGACCTTGGCTGTGTATATTTTGGGTGTAAATGCATTTTTAATGCATATCTTATTCGGAGTAAAAACACTTTTTTACGTGGAAGGTTGAAAAGGTAAGAAAATATATTCTTTGTGATTTTGGGCGTTTTTAGTGTAAAAATAAATATATTTGCAAGGGTTTTTACAATGATTTAATGAGGTAATGTAGGTAGTATTAATTAAAATGATTTTTTTTTCAACAGGAGGGGCGTAAAGAGTAGCTTATTAAGCAATATAACAAGATGAGTTATTTTACGGAGTTTGATCGTCCCCTCACCACTGATTGGATGGCAATTGGGGAGGGGGACGAGGCGTCAGAGTTTTATAGGAAGATTGAGCTTTATGATATGAGTTGGACGACGCAGCAAGTAGATATTGAAAACTATGCTGTGGTGGGGGCGTCGTATGGAGGACCTATTGCGATAATTAAGGATGATAAGAAGTTCTTGAGGGTTACTGCTCAAATTACGGCGAAGCCGATTATATCGATTTTTACAGCGTCTGGTCATCTTATATCGTCTATAAAGGTACTTGTGTGGTAAATAGCGTTTAAAATGATTGAAAATGAAGAGTTGGTTGATTTAGTATGTTTGGGTTTTGTTTTTAGTGGGATTCTGGCGTTTTGGTGAGGATGGGCTGGTCGTCGAGTGAAGATTTACTTTGTGTGCAAGAAGACGGCAATATTTTGGTGTATAATTTGTTTGGAGCGTCAAAGGAAACTGTACAGTGCTTGATAGGATCTGTAAGTTTGTAATTTTTTATTAGTGAATTTGGTTTGGAGGGGAGTTAATATACTTAGGAAGGATGGCTGGGGGATTTAGTTTGATAATATTTTAATCAAATTGCAGGAATCGAAGGAAAAGGCATTTGAAGCAGAAATATTCCCTAGTAATAATGGGACGGGTGTGGCTTATCTTACAACAAAGGGTAACTTTGTGGTTGTAAATAACTATCGCAATGCAAGGGTGACCAGATTTGCTCAAGTGCCATTTCCTGAAATCAAGATAACTGCTTGGACGGTATGTGCGGCAAACAGACAAACCCATATTATTGCAGCTCGAGAAACATCGGTTTACAGGGTGGATGCAACCCAAGCAGAACAAGTTTATCCAGAATTTGTTTCTGTAGCTGGAATGAACTCTGCAATTAGTGTTATAGCCGTATCTCTTAATGGGCTTCATGTAGCCCTTCTAACTGAATCTGGAATATTGTGGCTAGGTTCGAGTGACTTCAGTAAAAAGTGCTGTGAACATACGCTTGGTTTGAGAACAAAACCCAAGCAAATGGTGTGGTGTGGCTCGAAAGCAGTTGTTGTCAGTTGGGATACTACATTAATTCTTGTAAATCGGGCAGGGGACAGCATTTCTTTTACTATGGATAGCCAGTTTGCGCTTGTTCCAGAAATTGATTGTATTCGCGTTGTTACAAATACTACACACGAAATCATTCAGAAAGTTCCTAATGAAACCAATTCTGTGTTTGGGATTGGAAGTGTGAAGCCGGGTTCTGTGCTGTTTTTAGCTTCTAACGAGTATTATAAGGGGAGTCATAAAGCAGATGAATACATCAGAACTATTAACAACATGAATGAAGCTGTAGAAGAATGCATTAGTGCCGCTGGTCATGAATTTTATCCACCCACACAAAAACTTCTTCTAAAGGTATTTAAAACTTTAAAAATCATTGTTCAGACAGCAAAAAATGTTTAATGAAAGTTTAAATACTTATCCTTTTTTCACACGTTAGGCTGCTCAGTTTGGCAAATGCTTCCTTACAAAGTATAATCCGGAGGGTTTTGTTCACATGTGTCAAATGTTACGGATCCTCAATGCCGTGAAAGACTACAAAATTGCCATTCCGCTAACATACACTCAGTAAGTACTTTCAATATTAAAACTATTTATTCATCTATTTTTTGGGAGATTATAATTGATTGAACTTTTTATTTAGGCTGGATAAATTAACAATACCGGTTCTGATTGATCGCCTAGTGTTAAGACGTCAATATTCTTTGGCCATAAAAATCGCAGAATTTTTGAAGTTACGAGAGTCACAAGGCAGATCAAGGATATTAGCTCATTGGGCATGTTACAAGGTAAGGTGTTCAAAACGTGACATGATTCTTTACCATTTCATTTACTGTAATTTATATATTTACCTTAATCTTAACTTAATTATAAATGGATTAGGTTGGACAGACGCACATAGAGGAAGGAAAGTTAGCAGATGAAATTTATGAGAAGTTAAAATCAGATACAAATATAAGTTATAGTGAGATCGCCAATAAGGCGTTCGAATCTGGACGGAAAAAACTAGCATTAAAGGTGATGAAGAACATAAAAGATTTTTCGAAATTGTCTTGGCGTAATGTTTTCATGTATGTTTTAAAATTTTTAAATTGTGTTGTTATAATCTGTTTAGCTTGCGAGTTTTGAAGTGAGACGGAGCATCCAAGTGCCTCTATTGCTAAAACTAGGAGATAAAGATACGGCCTTACACAACGCAGTTGAAAGTGGGGATACGAATTTGATTTATGACGTTTTGTTGAATCTCCGTGAAAGTATGCAGCTGGGACAGTTTCAAGTAAGTGTTTGGAGATTGAAAGACCATAAACTGTTTCGATCAATATATTTACAGATTTGGCTTTTTTCAAAGATGCTAATCCGGAAGTATCCCATGGCCCAAAAAATATACATTAAATATTGCAAAATCTTCAACCCTGAAGCAGTCCGTGATATTTATGACCAAGAAGATGACTTTGAGTCGCAGGCAGCACTATTTATAAAGGAAAGCTACAAGTCAGGAGTACGTAACAGTTTATTCTAGCCTATCAGTATTCATTCACAAAGCAGTTTAGAAGTGGGTTACATGAAATTACAAAGTTTTGGTTGCTTGCTGTGTTTCTTACTTCAGAACGTCGCTGCCCGCTTATCCTCACTGGTATCAGCTCAGGAAATGTACAAAAAAGCAAAGAATGAATTCATGGCCAGCATATGTGAGGAACAAGTTCGCCTTCTAAAATACCAACAACAACTAGAACAGAAATATGGAAAAAACTTCGTAGATTTATCACTGCGAGATACAATGAAGGAATTATTGAGTTTGAAGGAGCCTAAATTAGCGGACAAGCTACGAAGTGAATTCAAAGTCTCGGAGAAAATGTATGATATACAAATTGCAATACATTATCAGTATTTTTATTATCCATACTAAGTAGCGAATTTTTTTATCAGGTTTTGGAGCATTCGCTTACAAACGCATGGAGAACTTCATGAATGGCATGAAGTCGAAAAGATGTCGAAGGCTAAAAAAGTACCTAATGGGTTCGAGGTCAGAGATTTATTTACATAATTCGCAAAATTCAACTATAAAATGCAACCTGTGTCAAAAATGTTTTTGTTGAATACAGGAATTTGTTGAAGTGTGTCTATATTATGGCAATCGGGCCGAGGCTCATAAATATTTACCACGAGTAAAGGAAGATTTGCAAGTGAAATACTATGTAATAGCAAGGTACAGTCTTTCAGTAATTACGACGCCTCATACATTTATAAGTAATCAACTGTATTTACAATTGAATAAAATTATAAATCCGGTTCTTTTTTAAACTATAGATATTTTGAAGAAGCAGCCAATATTGCTTATGAGAGGAAAAATGAAAATGAACTCTTATTTGTGAGGTCATCTTGCATAACCAGTGATCGAAATTTGGCCGAAAAGATAGTGGAAATGGTAACTCAATTAAGAACTAATCCATTAGATCGAAGTAGTAGAAGTACACGAAAATAGGCTTGAAGAGCCTCTATTGCTATATATTTCTATGAAAAGATTGTTGTCAACCTTTGCAACGTTCTAATAAAAGAATTTCGTAAATTTTAAAAGTGTATTTATGACAAATGTCCATCGTATTTTAGAGCGTATGTTTTATTTTGGTTTGTGAAAACAATGTAGTTTACCACATGCGAATTTTCAAAGCTTTTTATTGTCAAAAAGCAAAACACATGACGTTGAGTAGGTATTACAAAGGATTTGGAGAAGTCTGTGATTGACAGAATCAGGACTACCCATTGAATATGCCAACACTTATATAAATAACTGCAGAAAGTCAAAGAAAAGCCATGAAAATGCCCTTTACATTCATTAGCATTAACATAAAGGCTTAAGGCCACTTGGCTTTTGTATACTTATGACTATGACATACATATTATTACAAATCAGGTACAAGTGCATGATTACGATCGAAAGGGAGCTCGATAATAATTTTGCAACGGAACAGACGCACTGCTGAGATATTACCTAGCCGATGGCAAGGACGTCAGTTCTTAATTTAAATTTTGGTATATGGTATAACCATAATAGTCTTTTTTAAGCCCAGGCTGTTATAACGATAAAGATTATAAGTAGCCCAAACCCGGTATGAATCTAAGATAACATTCTATAGGCATTTCTGTACAATCGATATGCGATACTTTGAGAAATTGGCGTTGCATAAGGTAATGCTAAATTATGTTTCGACGAGGATCAAGAGGAAAAGTACAAAGGCAAGGATTGATCTCATCTCATATAAATGAACAGCGTCTTTCTAAAAATCCTTTGTTGACCATTGATTTTTGTTGACATGAAAAGTAAGATTGATGTGCTACCATATTATCTCTGACTTGCAGTGAAGTATTAAGGTGACGCTGATTTAGGAGCGGAGATTGCCGCATTTCCGAATTGAATTATTTGTTGATGTTGCTCTCAGCGTGTAAGCAGTCCCATTTTTTAAAGTTATGTCTGCATCATGTTCTCTTTATCAAATGGTACCTTTGCCATTGCGGTTTAATAATAGAAGGTAAAATGGTATTTTCGGGTAGGTACATAATTTTCATCCTTCAGACATCAGAAGATAACCATTTTTTCAATGTTAGAAAGGCTCCTGCATGGTTATGTGTTTCTTCAGTAAGCATGTAAAAGTTAATCATGAATTCTAATACTACTACATTGCTATATCCCAAATACGATTCTAAGTATATATATTATCCAATATGGAAAACACAAAAACGAATCTGTTAACCCAAGCCATAAATACCGACCATCAATCAATTCCAAATAGTTTGGTTTTGGTTTGGTACCAAGGCAAGAAGCAAGGTTCCGAATTTTCGCTATTCAAAATTACCCCAATATTATTAATAACGGAATGACAGGAATTGTTCTTCAGGTAGGGGGCACA
>JAHZNG010003814.1:0-11821 GCA_027744375.1 Orchesellides sinensis | reverse complement strand
CACCTGCCTTGTTGGAAATCATGGCAGAAAATTGGTTCAGTCCTGATCTTGATATTTTCCGGATGTATAAATTTACAGTTTTTTCCTCGGTTGCACACATTCCTTATAAAATCCCTGCATAATTTCGAGTCCGATCCAGATGAGGACGAATCTGAATTCGCACCTCCATTAGCGCTCGCAGATGATCCGTTCATTCCGCCAACGTCATTCATTTTTCTCAGGACGGCACATCAACAGTAACCAATTTCCAGTAGACTCTAACCTGTCAAAAAAAACCACACTACATTAAATTTTCAAGTAATTAAATATTTTATCACAATCAAATACAGTAGAAAAAAACTCCACATTTTATACACTTACGCAACTCTCACTCCAACTCAAACTTAAGTTATTTATTTCATCCAAAAGAGACCATTCACTTTTAAAGTACAATAAAGAAAGTTTAAAGGCAACTTCCGTCCTCCTTTCTCTCCAACTGTCCCCTTCAACCCTATCACCTACCAAAACCGAAAAAAAATCATTCAAATAAACACACTTTTCTCTCTAACCTTTTTATTACCCTTTTACAAAATACTTTTATTAACATCTTCAACCTTACTTACCCAACTTTTACCTTTCCGTTTCCAATCACTCACATAATCACCGGAACACATACATTTCACAGCAATACCAGCGTTCTACTAAACACCGACAAGGAATAAATCTTGATTGACGGAAGCAGTCGTAGTCGCAGTATAACCATCTTCTTCTGTAAATCAACTAAACTTTACACTGACTTCTCATTTCACACTAAAAATGCATGTGTGGATGATGCAATTTAACAAGTTAAAAGACAACCTTTAATTTTAGTAAATAACAAAATTCACTTCATAAAATATTCCCAATCACAATCCTTCTTCCTATCTATTTGCACTACCACACACGCTCACCCCAACAAAACAACAAACCTCATCTGTTCCTCAGCTTCGCTTGTTTAAAAAGTTTTCCATCTCCATCTCCCAATCCCAAAATCAATGCCATAAAGGCATTTTTGGTATGTTGTATTGGTATTTTACGTGTGTGACAGACAGCAATACATGCACATATACAGTACATACATACATAATTAAATACATAGCATAAGTACATGGTTAAATAGTGTAGGTAGGATAGGTAGTAGTGTATATAAGCAATACAGATACACCATACACCGATACAACACAACTCATACAGTGTATTATAAAAAGTATCTGCGTAAGGAAAAGGTATGTAGGTATTTTACGTTTTTTACCTTTAAACTTTTGAATAGGCTTGGTGAGAGTCAGCTGCATGAGACTTTTGGCGCATATTATAACATAACCTCTGTTATCCAACTGGAAAGGAGAGATACAGAGCAGATGACGGAATATTAAAATCTATGCACGCCCTCTTTTTTATACACACAACTTTTCCTGAATCTGTGCAAATTTAAGAAATAATAACAAAGTGATAAGCGAGAAGACAGGTAAAAAAAAGTTAAGATTGGTATTGATTTTTTAAAAGAAATAAAATAATTTTATTATTATTGTTACTGAATTGTTGCATATAGATAGGCATAGAGGAAATTTGTGGTATAAATGTTTTAGGGAAAAAATATGCTTTTAAAAGGTCATCAAGTGTCATACGGGTTATGTTTGTTTGTGTAATTGCAGGGAACTGAAGTTTGGTGGTTGAGAGCTTGTTTGAATAAGGATGGAACTGTCTTCTGGAAAAAGGATTTACGAGGTTGACGTGTAGACGTTTGTATTCAACAGTGACATAGGATAAGTCAGTCATCAGTGACAAAAATGGGTTTTGTTTTAGTTGTAAGGAGAGCGTTGGATTGTACTACTTCGTGATCATTCATCCTTGTCCTCGTTAAAGAAAGGTTTGGGATTTGGGATTGTATTATTCACTCATTGTAATTAGTCTAAGCATAATGTCCTTCTTTTGCCTTTGTTTTTGCTAAATTAAAAGGATTTCGTGTTAATTTACAATTCTGAGAAACTATAATTGCTTCTGTTTTGTTCCTTTTGTAGAATGCAGCCAAGTAGGATTGTCTGACAGAGGACATACAAAATGGACAGGGTGATGCAGTTGAAACCTAGTAGGCTGTTAGTGGGAGGAGTTTGTTTTGGGATGTTTGTAGTATTTGGAATTCAGATAGTTATCTGCGTGGTGACTGCGGTGGCTGCCATTACTGCAGGGTAAGAGTTTTAGTCATGAGGAGATGTTATATCCATATGTGAGATATTATTTAAGTAACTAGTTTTTGTTGTATTTTGGCTGTGTAGAATATGTTGCAAACTATATGTTGACTCCACTAACAAAGCTAGGGAGGACACGACGCAGAGGAAACCTACGGTGACCACAAAATCATGGACCCCTTCTTCACCTAGTCGATACTTACGTCCAAAGATGGATATGCGGTTGAGTGGATCCGCAATCATTGATGAAACTTTGCATGAAATGATAGATTTTGTTTTACGTGACTACATTCATGCGTGGTATGATGAAGTAAGTGAGGACGATGAATTTATACATGAGTTGCGGAGAGCGCTGCAGGAAATAGCCGTTAATCTGTCTTCAAGGTGGTTAACACCAAAATAACTTTTACTTAATTGCATCGTATTTCCTTCCAGTAACATGTTTAGCAAGGCGACAATTATGTTATTGTGATACAGAGTCAAAGAAATTGATTGGATTCCATTTTTGACAACTAGTCTTGTGGATGATGCTGCTTCTCATTTGCGTCTATACCGGACCGCTTTAAATAAAGTAAAAGAAAATTCGAATAGGGATTTACTGTCTGAGTTCTTTGACCTTGAAGCCAATATGGAGAAAAATTTGTGCAGGGACATGGTTTGCATAGATGATTCGCATTTGCAAGGTATACTTTGTTTACGGTCTGAATGTTGGGTTAAAATGGAGTAGTTTTAATTGTATCGAATTTTTCACAATTAGACTATCTAAATGGGATCATGGAGAGTATAATGTATTTGCTGATATCACCAGAAGTGTATGGTTGTAACCCGATTGGAGTGCTTGCACAAGACCTAGTAGTTCAATATGTACTTGTGCCAGTTCTGAATTTGATAAGTGATCCCGACTTTGTGAATCAATATATTGTGTGGTTGGTAAGTATTTGACATACTGATATTATTGTTTAATATGTACCAATCGTAAAATCGGTAATATCTTCAATTTTTCAGTGTCAAGGTTTTCCTATATCTGGAGAAGCGTTTCTAACTGTGATACGCACTAGTGACAGTCAAGATGAAATGAATGCTGTAAATGAATTTTTTCAGTCACAGCATGTTGAACTGGTATGTAACATGTATACCACATTTATAAATCTTCAATAAAATAATTGAAATTTGTTTGAAAACATGTACAATTGTGTAAAATCGGACTTGTTTTTTAGAAACGGTTACAAAATGAGTTGGGAGAGGATAATTCAATTAAGCAACAAGCAAAGTATTTGGCTTTGATTCGAAAAGCTGTAGAGCAAAGGACAAGTTCCCTAAAAGAAGGTGGGGAAGACGATTGGAATGACGAATGGCAAAATTATCTGATGACACCAGGAGTGAAACTCCATAACTTATCTTTAAACGAAATATTGAAAGACAGTATTGCAATGTCTTATTTTATGGACTACATGAATTCTGTTGGTGGAACTAACCATCTTTTACTCCTCTTGAATACCCATGGTATATAGCAATAGCATAATGATATTATGCTGCTTCATACGGACATTCTTATTTTAAGATTCCTCATTATGTTGTTTTTTACGTACCTAATTAATCTGAAAAATATTATTTAAATTTTAATAGCGTGGAAAAACTCTGCCAATAATCAATTGCTGGCAATTGAAAGTACTACTAAAAATTCCCAACCTGGAAAAGATGATGGAGAAAATCAAGAAATGTTAGAATGTCTTCGTGACTCTGCTAATAACGTGTATGATGAGTTTTTATCTGAATCGGTACGGAATATTACTAAAGGAATCTATAAAAAAGCCACATTAGTTTTCTTCCTATATTTGATTTTATAATTTTGTTCTCAGGCTGTTCACAAGGTGAAACTGCCAGAGAATGTAATTCGGCGCTTTCATATACAACTGAGAACCGAATCTGTTAGACTGACACTCTTTGATGATATACAAGAAACACTAGTGGATCTTATGCAGAATACAGAAAAATATTATCCATCTTTCATTCGAAACAAACTGTATGTGAAATGCCTAATGGAATTGGATCTTCTGAAAGCTGATAGTATGTCTGCGAATAGCGGATCTGATGACGAAGATGAAGACTTGGCTTATTTGGAAGAAGACATCATGGGCCAGCAAGACAGAGATATTGACGAGTTCCAAACTTGTCGTGATTGTTTAAAAATAAGAATGCAGGCATTGGGATTACGACCTGATGAATTGCTGAGCTGGGAGAAAGCATATATAGATAAGAAGTTTCGTTTACATGCAGCTATAATTGAAGCCGGTCTGACTTCAGAAAAGGGAAAGCAATTTGGCGTGTACGCAGTAGAAGTTACACGAAAAGACGTGGCTGATGGAATGGAGAGGAAGTGGCATATTTATAGAAGATACTCGGACTTTTACGACTTCCACCAATGGATTAAATCAAAATGGATGCGAATGAACAAAATAGAGTTTCCTGGAAAGCAAGCCTTTGGAACAACGGATAGAGCTTTCCTTGAGAAAAGAATGACTGCCTTAAACAAATACCTATGGACAATTTTTTCATTCACCTCTGAACAGGTTGACTGGAGTTCTATCACAATTAATAAAAGATTCTATTAGCGGACAAATTTGCTAAATTAATTCGATTTTGTGTAACTTTTAGTGTTTTGGAGAATCTTTGCAAGAGGCAATCCTCCATTTTCTTGAACCAGGAAACTACACAGTGAAGAAGAAGCAGTTGAGCGAAAAATTAGATAATTTTGTGAATCCTCTAAAACAGTCTGTTAAAACTGTTACACATGTAGTAAAAAATGCACCGGATTCTTTCATTAATACAATCGATGGTTTTACAAAAATCTTTTCTTCCAAGTCTCCAGAATCCGATCAGTTTAGTACTCTTAAAGTTGGTTCCTCCATCGATGCAGAGGTACTTCATATCATGGTAATTTTTATCGTATTTGGCGGATTTGAATTACTGTATTGGAATAATTTAATAGGTGGATGACAATATACCCCTGCGAATTATACTCTTACTCATGGATGAAGTTTTCGACCTAAAGTCACGTAATCAATGGTTAAGACGAAGAATCGTGGCTTTTATTCGAGAAATTTTAAAGGTGGCTAAAAGTTTGTAACGCATCATTTAAAAATATTTGACTCTAATAATTAAATTCTAATTTTTTCTGTTCATCTTATAATTTACAGGCAATGTTGGGTGATACTATTAATCGACGAATTGTAGACTACGTTGCTTATCTCACCTCACCCGACAGAGTGTCGGGTTATTTAAGAAATCTCCAGTAAGTATTTCTTCCATGCTTATTTATAACATCCCTAAATTCTTACCTCGTCCTATCAAATAATTGTGGTTTAATTGACTTTACTAAAATTTCAGACGCACGCTGTGGCCTAATGGTCAAAGAATAAGTCAGGGTGGAAGTAGAGATAATGCTACCAAGATGCGAACTAGAGTAGCTGCTAAAGCTGCTCTTTTATCATGCATATCAGGTTAGTTGTTCGTTATATATTGTTTAATTTTTGTTTAATGTACTTTTAAGGCACGCTTACAGGTATAAAAATCATTTTCAGATGAATTGAAGCGTCTTATTGGAAGTGATACGACGAGACGTGGCGTTCTTTGTGTGTTCGATCTATGTCAAAATCGAGTACTCAATCGACGACTAAGTTTAGTGCTTTTCGAAGGAATTTTAAAAACGCTCTTTCCAGATAAACCTCTCTCCAGTATTATACAGCGACTCCATTACCGTTCCAACCGTGTGGGCAAAAGTAGACCATTCATCGTTCCTAACTCTAAACTTAACCCAGGAACATCACTGTCTATGGCTCATTTATCACCCAGGGGTTCTAGAAAGAAAAAATCTACATAAATACACCATATCGTTTAATTTAATTCATGTACATTTATAAAACGCCAATGGGAGACTAGTTTACTCGCAAAGATTGTAATTATGTGAAAGCTATTTTTGAGACATTTATCAAGTAACCTTACAAAAAATCAAACTTTATTTTAGAGCAAGAACGTTACATTTTACATTTTTTAAGTATTTATAGGTCATACTATTACGTTTGGTACTAACTAATTGTTGCGCAGTTGAATTGGTTTCTTGACAAGTGATAAAACATTCCTTATTTTAAACCATTGGTTATGATCTGACGTGCGATGTACAATGTACTACTTCAGTCTTAGACGTGTGCTTTATTTTTGAGCTTTTTTGTGTCATTCCTTATAACTTGTTTTGAATGAGTACATAATTGTGCCTTCATGAAAATCGTGTAATTGTTATTTTAATCAAAAGCCAGTAAACTAAGCAGTGAGTTGGACTAGTTTCCTACTTTTGAAACAAGTCTCAAGTTGTGAATACTGTTATAATAACCAAGAAAATCAATGTAGTGTACTGTACACATCTTCAAACTTGCTACCTACTCTGTGATAGATGATTACCTTCATCATGAAAGCTTAATTTACTACTATAGGTTTACAATGCCGTTGTTTTTAGTTAGTCTTTATACCGATTTATGTGCTCTAATGATGTAATACGTGTAGTTGCAAAAAAGCTTCTGCGCTCTCTCTCACCAGGCTTATATATCAGATATATAAATATCGTCATCGTAAGTGAGTGTCGGTAAGTCTAAATATGGTGTCAATGAAGCTAAATACTAGGTACAAATATAAGCATTTTTATCGTTTAAACTGGAGAACAATCACCACCAATTACTGCAATGATTCAGAATAAAGATATGTGTAAATGCTAAAGAGAAAAACTACAGTTTTGGCGTTTTTGTATTTCATCGTCATTAGTCAGCATAAAATATCATGCATGATTCACAGTAAGTATTGAAATATTAGGGCGTAGGCGGGGTGCTCGTAGAAATCTGTATGGCTGTGTGGAGCGATATAACAAGCAAATATGTCATTTGCTATAAGATAACACTATTAGTTATCTAATCTTATGTACATGTATTTCACAATGAAAATGTATGCGTTTAGTATGGTTAGTATTAATATTAATATGATCCAGCACACGATGGTTTAAAACTAAATGAGCATGTGTTAAATTCGACTATTTCAATTTGAAGACTGAAATACACACATATGTGTTATCTAAAACAAAAAGTAATTTTAGTATCCTTCAACCAGAATAGACCTATTTTTTGGATTCTTAGGAGCTACGGTGTTCTAATGTGTTCGTAAATACTAAGCATTCTAATAATGGACAAGGTTCACGACTCCGGATCCACTGGCAAAAAGTCTGGTAAACATTTCAACCCATTATATATACCTGTGTTTCATTGAGAAAACCGTAAAATAAAAAAATAGAAAGTCAAAGCAGAATGAAAGCATTTTTGAGAAATACCTGAATCAAAATTTACTTTAAATTGTGTTAATGATACTTTCTTTTTTAAACAGAATTTCTTGCCGATTTTAAGCAGCAGAATGCAAGCGCTTGGGTTCCTCGATTTACATCTGCCTCGGTATCCCAAGTTTTCATTGGATTCGGAGTATTGCTCGTTCCTATTGGAATAGCAGTTCTTGTCGTTTCATCCGATACCTCCGACGATATTAAAGACATAAATGTAGATTACACATATTGCCGTAGCATAAAAAATTCGTCTATAACGTGTGCAGAGTTTTTAAAGTCTCAAAATGGCTGGCTTGAAGAGGGACGGGAAGTCTGTCAATGTGATGTGCGATTTGAGTTACCCAAACCCATGAAGGTAATCTTTTAATAGAAGCTTCACCCCCAAAAGTTTTGATGCAATGCAAAAATACTTTGAAATTTTAGTTTCATGAAATTCTATGTAGGGTAAGAAAATTTACATGTACTATGCACTAGAAAACTTCTATCAGAATAATCGTCTGTATGTCAGATCAAAAGATCAGGACCAGTTGTTAGGTAAAATAGGAACCTATGAACAGCCTAAACCACCTACCAAAGATTGCGAATCATATGATTATGGTTTGTTACTTGTTTTTAATCTCAATTAAAATTATACACAACAAAAGAGCGCTTTTAAAGTTAACTAAAATACAGATTCAGATGGAAAAATTATATTTCCTTGTGGAGCCATTGCAAATTCCATGTTCAACGACTCCCTTCAGCTGTATCATGAAAATGAAGTTGGAGAAGAAATTGAAATCAAGCAAATAAGAAGAGGAATAGCATGGACCTCCGATGTAAAATTTAGATACAAGAATCCTCCAGAATTCCGAAATGAGAGTCATCCGATCTGGACCAAGTTTACTAAGCCTAAAGGTATGTATGTCCATGTGCATTGGTATTTACCAGGATTTATCAAACAAGTGCTGTGCTGTGAAAAAACACAATGCATGTTGAACGTGAAAACACTTTTAATCAATGCGGGTTTTAAACCTTGAATATCAGCATGGAGTAGATCGATTTGGGATCTGGATCGGGATGATCACGAAAATAATGGAATTCAAAATGAAGACTTCATAGTATGGATGCGAACGGCAGCTTTTAGTGACTTCAGAAAGCTGTACAGAATTATTGATACAAAGAGCCAAGATCTCTTAAAAGACGGATTACCCCAAGGAACTTATCATCTTAAAGTTAACTATAGTATGTCAATTATGCTATTCAAAAATGAATTTACTGCATTTCCAATAAAACAATTACATACAATGCTGATGGCATTCCGGTTATTGCCGAATTCAGCTACCATTTACGTATAATATAACTTATACTGGTACAAGCAGATAACCTTTTCTGTAAAATAATTTTTTTCTAGCTTTTGAAGTTGTTTCATTTGAAGGCAAGAAAGGGATTACACTGGTTGCCCCCACCATTTTTGGCCAGCAAAATTTATTTCAAGGGATAGCCTTGTCCAGCGTTGGTGGATTTTCGGTGGTGCTAGGATTATTATTCCTTCTTTGTGGATGTAGTAGTAGACAGGGAAAAGGGTAAGGTACATAATCTTTTTGTTTCATACCATGTGTATACATGTAATGTGAATGTATTTGTGTGTATGGAAATTGATATATATACATAAGATTTGAAGTTGATTTCGGTTCAATTTTTAGTCGCAATATATCTTTCTTTCCAGTTCATTTCGTAGATCCAATGCACACGAAGAATAATGGGAAATTCATATTCAAATGTTAACTTATAACGGTTCCTTCAACTGATTCGTTTAGCAGGTACAGTCGTATCCGAAGTCAAAGTCATTCATTTTACATTATGAACAAACGAAGAACAAGAGGATTTTACCTTAACCCCGGACGCTTTTCACTTATGTCTGCGCTAAAGTCGTTTATTTTTGTAATCGTTTCGGTTTTAGTTATATTAATTGTTGTATCTTTATAAAACATGGCAGGTTCATGCACGATGAATACGAGAATATAGATTTAAAACGTACCTGTGAATTGTGAATACATTAATTTAATTTTTATAAGTTATAAGTTATAGTATATGGGTAGATTCTTTTCTTCTGCTTTTGAGATTCCAAATAGGGGCAATTTGAGTATTTTGAGTTTGCGACGTATGGAAAATAAAGCTTAATTGTTTAAACAGTAATCAAAACAATGTTTTTAGTTGCGTATGGCCTTCTTTGAGTCAAATCCATCGCCATTCCATTTGTAGAATGAATTCCAAATGTGTCTTTACTATAAAACAATAAAAACTCCGATTCCATTGCTACTGTCTGTAATCGCAGGGACTCAAGTATGCTTTTATCATTGTTTCTGTTTATTTTCCAAAATTCTAAACTACATAATATGACATTCATTATTACATAAGTACACATATTGATTTCACCAGTTTTAATTCTTTACAATTTTTAGAGTTCACTGAGTTTCTTGTGTTTATCGAACTGGAAACTACATACCTAAAGCGCATCTACATAAGTTATTTTAAGTACTTGTTAAAATACGGTTAATGACTGCTATAATTTAGTGATTAATTCATTGAGTCAGAAGAAAGTGCTAAAGATGACAAGCTGCTGCGTCGGTTTGGACTGACCCCCAGATTTTCCCAGTTAATCCAAGAAAGTCGGGCAGTTAAATCTGTTGTGTATTAAAATACCCCAAAACTTAAAAACACATTCATTCTGTACTGTAATGTTTCCGTATATATCAGTCAAGTAACTGGTAATTAATAGTTTATATTAATGAGTGATTTAAATCTGTATAAGTATAACCTACTAACTAAAATCGAGTAATACTTAAATACTCGCTAAAATGCTTACTACGTTTATTCGTTTGCGTAGTACACCAGGTAGAAGGCAAGTAAAAATAAAAATTATTCAGTTAGTCTTACCGCTGGTGTTCCAAGCTGAAGATTGGTCACAAAATTAATTTTTTAAAATCCAAGTATCAGATATTGGTTCTTTTGACAGACTAACTGAATACGTACTTATATGGAAGTCAAAGGATAAAACTGTGCAACTAGTATTAAATATGTGAATATTGATGCACCTCTATAAAGAAACATGACGGTATGTCAAAATTGTGAATTTAAAAGGACAAATATTCAGTACTACTAATACCTTAGAACACCCGTAAGTGATTTGTATACAATTATTATGTAAAAAGATATCAAACTTTATTTCTAACCTTGGAACAGACCTCAGCATCCGTTTTCTTTCTCGAACGCTGGCTGCCTGACGTTGCATTTTATAGGGTCCACCAGGCGGATAGTAACCATCAGACCCTTCGATTCTACCACTTTCTTCTAAATCAGTTCACAAAAAGATACCATTAGAATCGAATCAGGTTCGCTAGATCATTATAACTTGCAGTGAAAGTGCAATAGTGTTTCTCAGGGGTAACTTTCTCATTTCACCCCACTCCAATTGCAAAATACATTTTAGACATGCACAAACGAAGGAGAAAGCAGTTTGTCTCAACTTTTTAATAAAATATAGAAACTTCTTCAACTTCATTTACAAATTACAAAAGGTAATTGACTAAAGCATTTAACTGATACAAACAGTTTAATATTGTAATTGTATTATCAAATTTGATGATGTTTCGTGTTTCAGTGGCCTTTTTACGCAATCTGCCTCATTTCACTCATACTCAACTCGTAACGTATCATTGTTTGGAGACGAATTCAATGCTAAAAGCAACTCTGGTTTTAAATCTTTTTACTCGCGAGCAAATTTTGAATGGAATAGGCTTCCTGAAATTATAAGGAATACTAACTCCTTCGTAGAGTTTAAGAAGTTACTGAAATCTCACATGTGTCAACAATTTTGTGAAGCTTTAGAATATTGAATTGTCGTTTTTCTTATTGTTTTACTCGTTTTGTGCATGCAGTGTATTATATTCTGGTCTGGTCTTATGATATCATCTACCATAGATAGTGTAATAACCTACTCGTATAGGATACTACTCTATGTGACTATTTCTGTATTTGCAATGATAACTTGAATATATTATTATTATTATAAAGTAAATTTGCATCTTGCGTGCCAAAGTGTTTTACGTGCATAATCATAAAATATGGTTTGAAAAAAAAAATCATTTAAAGAAGAACACATGCATATTTAATGTAACTTACTAATCATAAGATGTGTACTTTATGAAATTTGAGACAACACAATCAAAATGCAGGTTTGAAACTTGATCTTACCTGTCACCGC
>JAHZNG010003813.1:0-18403 GCA_027744375.1 Orchesellides sinensis | reverse complement strand
CAGTAGTGTATTCTGTTGTTTCATTAGGAGGATCTGGAAAGTTGAGTTGTCTTGAAGGAGCAGGGTGTTTATCTTTCAATTTCTGCAACACTGTTAAATTTAAATTCTTCAATTTGTCTTTCAACAGTCTGTTCTTTTCTGGGCATTTTCAAATTAATACAAAAACATCTTCGCTTGATTATACTTGAGTTGACAGATGTGGTGAAACAATGTCGAGGAAAACTTGTGCATCTATATGACTTTTCTGCCTACGATATAGGATTCGTAGTATTACTGTTTGAATTAATCCTGAAGCAATAAGAAGTACCATAATTTTACAAGAAAAATTTTGCAAGTTTTCTACTGGTTTCCCGGACATGTTGTTGAATAACTGCGGTTGTAGTTATGTTGTAATAAAAATGAAAACAGTATTTGAGAAAAGGGGGAAGACCATACTGTAGTGAATTTTTATGTCCATGTCCTGTTTTGACAAGCATGACTTACTACCTTATTTCTTTTGACAGCAGCATCCAATTAAACTTGCAACATAAAATAAATATTAAAGTAATGAGGCAGCGCTTGTACAAAATCAATACAGTTTCATTACTTAAAGGAACTCTCAGAGAGCTCCGTTTCAGTTGCCAGAATCGGGTAGAGAGAAAGATAAAAAGTTTATTTACTGTCATTGGGTGAAATATATTTTGCTGCGGCAGCTGCCTTACTGAGGCCAACATAACACTCCTTCACATCAGACATGACATGACATATGGTATTATGGCATGTATGTTTACTTTATTAAATTAAGCCACGTCTAAATTAACGAAATTGCAATACTATATGACATATAGGATTGACGCCTTAGACATGGATATGAGATCGTTTCATTTGTTTCCATTTCCGTACTTGGGCCTCAATATAGTTGCATGTTAACGTTCATAATATCAAATTACATTACACAATGCACCAGTTCATTTAAAAGTGTAGTACACATTAATCCGGTAAAAGGAATTCTTAAAAGTAAAAAAGATAAAGATCCCCTTAAGCTGTAAAAGGTGCTCACCAAAACTTTTAAAGTACAATGTTTGTAGCTGAGAAAAGGGGTAAACCGTTATATGCTCTTTTCTTCTATACAATTAAAGGCTAAGTTTTCAATGAAGATGCAAACTTGGTCATGAGCTAACTGTTCGCTGTTTTTTAAACTGTATAAATATACTTTATCGCAACCTTGGTTTAAGGAATGTAGCCAAAAACGAACTATTTTCTAACCTGATGATAGACCAGAGTTTCTTATCGGATTCAGAGCACTTATGTTAATAGATATACCGATCATCATAACAATAATAGTTTAATGCTTCATGGTCTGCAAGGATTGTAGTCTGACTTGCTAAAAACTTGCTTCTTTAATCAGCTACCGTAAGCGTAGGAATCATAAGTGACTGAGCACTTACATATTCATTTCTTAGATAATGAAGCGGCGCGTAATAGCACATCATAGACGTACCTAATTTGATGATCGATTGGTTTCAGCTAAATAAAGCTAACAACTCAAAACGCTTGTAATATTTTCTATCAATCAAACAAAAACTTTTAAGACAGTACATTTTGAAAGCATGTTTTAATACAGTAAAGAGTAATAACGGCTCTACATTGTATCTTCTAAAATGCAAATAGTAAAGCCTAAATTTTCTTTACAGAGTAGGCTTGAAATAAAGCTAATTTTTCTCCTGTTAACAGTATGTAAGCACGAAAAGGAACATCAAAAATGTTTTCAAGCTTTCATATTGAGTAGTGATGGAATGACGATGAGTTTGATCTCAGCGATTGATATACTGATATAATCGGTAAGTAAACAAATTACACGCATACCTAACACCACTCCATTCTTTATTCATGCATTTTCGTAAGTACTCAATTTTTTAAATAATGTTAGTGGTATTATATAAATATCCACCTATCTTTAGCCTCGTAACTTGAACGGAATAGGTATGCGTTGTAAACTTTGCAAAGTGTCAAAGCGCTTCTGCATGCTATATTTGATTTGATATTACGCTTTTCCTGACACTTAGACATGTTCATAAGAAACAAAATGATGAATCATGTAATGTGTTGCAAGCTATATGTATTATCTTCATCTTTCTTCTAGACTCCTGTTACTTCAATTTGTTTTATCCACTTTTTATTCTTAACTGTTTTCTTTTTTAGAGGGAAATGTATGATGTGCTCCAGTGAATTAGATACAATGGAACGATAAAAGAGGCATCTTAAAGTTCCTCTTGAATGTAGTAGCACAGAGGCAAGCAATCAATCAACCAAAATCTAATGTATGTCTCATGTTCAACATGCATTTTCTGATAATAAAAGATTACCCTTCTCAACTTCAATAAGATATAAATCTAGAACGGATCATACTTCTGTTCCTAGCAGTTATATCATTTTAGAATTTGTTTGCAAAACTTCAAGTGCCTCTTTCATGAAATTTCGCTTTGTGGCGTCAACTGCAATATACAAAAACTTCTACGGACACAGAATCGCTGAAGTAATGATTGATTCGCATAAAGTTGTTTACATATATTCGAGAGTGCCCCAGTTTACGGGTAATTTACGGATAAATTACAGTCATCGTATAACAGTGTTCAAACCTTGGGGTTCTTACGTAGCAGTGTGCGTGTCAAAATATCCCAAAGAAAAATACCACATATTACATATTTACGTGTATATATAAAATGTGATACCCATCCTGTAATAAAGAACGGCGCCCTTGTGTCTTGTTGATAAATCTACAGTCCACAAACAGAAATGATCAAATTTTTGAGCGAACAATCATGTTTACTTACCTCATTCAAACAAGCAGCAAGACAAGCCTCTTTGGTAGAAGTAAAAATGAGGGAATCATCACTGTTACGGATCATTTTGTTGGGTACTCGCTCGAATGTCCATGGTCTAGAGCAGACTTTTTCTGTAAAAAACAAACACAAAAAATTAGAAAACATACATTTTCGAAAAGTTGCTGCTATTTTTTTGCTATTATATGCCTAACGTACAGGAGACGGGTGAAATATGGGGGACTTCAGTTTTTATGTATGTGAAATAAAATACCTCAGTACACAGCCTGCATAGTATAACTTATGATTCAAACATTGTTTGCAAAGATGCATCGGATATTTTTGCTGCTTTCTGGTTTTAAAATAGATTGAATAGAGAAAAACCATTCTCCAATATCTTATCAACAAGGAAAAACGAAACCAAGCCATCAGAATTCACACCAACAAATTCTCACGTGATTCTAAATGGGAGCACTCACGACGACAACGGTGACGACCGTTCATTGCATGTGCAGATTGCTGTCAATGATGTGGCATTGTTGGTTTGGCTATATAAAGATCATCTCATTTCCCGGCGATGAGAAACTTTTTAACCAATCTTACACCGCATATGCAAATACATTTATGTGTAAGGAAAGATTTGGTATGTGTGCTTTTACAAGCGTACCCATGTACTTTATTGTATCTTACCCGATTTCAATTCATAATAGAATAATAACATACTGCTTCATTATATATTGTCAACATTGCGAGAAAATCACTGATGTCGGCAATATAATTATGTTTGTGCATCTACAAAAAAGAAAATTTTCTTTATTTTTCTATGATGGTTACTTTCTGGTCACAATCAAATTGCAGACACAGCATATAAAAGAGTTCACAGACTGCATTGCACATATCTATTCGACCAAAACCATATGACAGGATATCTTCCTGAGAAGATTTAAAGCATTATCCTGTCTGATTTGGCCAATATCTAGATGACCTGGTTCCTAAATTCAAGAAAAAATCCCGTAAGTACGTTCTGTTTTCCACTCGGTGTTCTACTTATTTTCTCCTTGTCAGTTCAATGACGGCAATAGGCTTATATATCTGACAAACGAACTGAACGCTCTTTCACTTATTCACGAGAAATTACATTACTATGATTATGAGTAAATACAAAATCTCTTAAGCCGGGAACGAAATCACTGATTTTATTGTGTACTTTACGTATAATAATGCTAACGTTTTATACTGATTTACCAAGAAAGGATGGTATTATAATAATGATAGAATGAATGAATAGGCCGATGGTTTACGCTGCAACACAGAAAAATGCATTTTGTGCATCGTTTCTGATTACCCTCATAAATCATAATTTTCCCAAATGAGTAACTGTTCAATGCTTAGATTTCTAAGCTAAAATGAAGAACCAATATTTCTAGCATGTCCACAGGTAAAACACATTTATCTGCGGAGCCTTTGCCTTATCATTAAGAATGAAAATTTGTTTGAGTTGTTATCATCAAACTATACGTCCATGCATTGTTGAGCAGCATATTTCAAACTGCTGTTAAGTTTTTAAGTTCACCCATTCTTAATGTAATATTTAAATGCGTGAAGCATTTGATAAAACATAAATGTGGTTTCGCAGCGAGATCCAAATGGATCAAAATCATAGTGAAGAGTATTTGATAAGTGGAATGATTATGTAAACAACTGTAATGATCTAGAATTTTACTTGGGATGATGTAGCGATCTGAAAACGAAGATTTGATGAAGGGACACGAACAGCTTTCATATATTAATACCCACGTATGAATGCAAAGTAAAAATGGTAATATACGGATTAATGTGCGATTATTTAATAGCCATGAGTGTCTTCACATTTACATCATAAATGATGTTTACATCCAAGCCGCAGGCAGGATGGTTTTTCAAAATCTTGTATTTGCTTGTACAATGATATGACCTCCCTTTTGGTCTACGGTTTGTGGCAGAATACATGACTAAGGACGCTAACAATCTTAACGGTTTATCGTAGTTTTGGATAAGAATTTGCATAAAGATTCTAATCGAGCTTCATTGAATATTATAAAGTGCATCACATTCCATAAATTGGGGTAAATTGCCAATTTAGAGTCATATTATCTGCATTTACATTCCGGGTTTAACAATATGTTTCTCTATAGGCCTATGACCTTTAATGAGATCCGTTTAAGGTAGTATTTATGCAAGAATTTATGACATAAAACTGATCGGGGTGGATTTGGGAGTTATTTTACTTTACTGAATGCTACAGTATATTAAGTTAACAATTAAGTTTTATTTGTTTTTACTTCAAAAGAATCTTGGGGGCATGTATTTTGTAGCATGGCAAGTTTAAGACAAAGCGTGTACAAATATGAGACTTGATAGTAGATTCGTGATATTTTTGACAGGAATATGTGTGAAGAAACAATACTAATGGAACAGCGGGTTGGCTGATTCCATTGTTGATACAGTGACAGCATGTAATACGCATTATCTGCTTTATACGGTATATATTTTCGATATCTAAAATGCTGATTACAAGTACATTTTTCTAGATTGAAAATTTGATATCAATTTCAGATCGAACGTGATCATGTCACAAGTCATGGACATGCTAGCATTTACTCTTTAAGTTACAATCCGGCAAAAGAAATTGTTTCCAACTTAAATATTTTTGCCGGAATTTCGTTGTTTTTAGCCAAATTCCATTGTTCGCGTAAATCATTACTAAATATTCATCTGATATTTTACACAAACTCCTACAAGTGTAATACAAGTCTACAAAGTCGATCTAAAATAAAACGTCAACTTGGTTTTGAGTTGATGCTACAAAACAAAGGAGCTTGAGCTTAGAGGACAATGAACTGCAAGTAGAAATGCCATGAAATGGCGAAAACTGTCAATAAAAATAAAAAAACATCATACTTAATGCTGTTCAATATCGTAAAAACGCCTTTTCACCAAGTGCATCGATCAATAAAATTTCAAAGGAAAAATGCATGTCATAAATTGTATCTCTTGCTTAGTCGGTATCTCAAGGCGTTAAGAGTACCGCCGCGGTCTAGTTTATTTTTAACACAAAAAACGTTACTGTTTCGGCAATTTGTGGCATGTATAATATTCCTTTACAGAAATTATAAAAACCTCACCAGACTGATCTTTTCTCAATAAAGGTTTTACATGTTTTACATCTTATTTATGTAGGCATCTTTAAGTATCTATCAAGATCAAGACTAAAATATAAGCTTACACCATACTTCTATCACCCTAATCATTGCCGATCACAATCGAAACCGTTCTTTTATGTCGGCTATGCGCGTAATGGTAACATTTACGTGATACTATCAATTTAGTCCTTTCCCCAAAAAACACTTAAAGTTCAACGGTCACATCCTAAATTCCATGTTATATTTATCTCTCCATGTTAAGCATAGTATTCGTGATAATTTACCCTCATCGTGTTAACTGCATACATTGTTTCAAACGGAGAATATGCTCTTGAAACTATATACGGAGTTAATCGATGAAGATTTCTAAATAAAGCTTTTGTATGAAGAAAGAAACATTGCGGTTAGATGAAGAACTCATAAATTTTTGTACTACATGAACCCAAGCAGGTCTGCGGTGGTGCTAAAACCTTTTTATGCACTTTACTTCTTGTTACCCTTCAACTTATGCATTATTATTATGCGGTACGCAGAATATAATCATCCTGACGTAACCAACATACCTACGTTGCAAAACAATCTTGCTCATCTTCATCCCCTTACCCAAGTATAATGTGAAACATTTCACATGTGTGATTGTGCGATGATGATAGTTCTTCTAATGAAGATGGTTACCAGACCGGAAACGATCCGGTCCCGTTGCCTTGTATGCAACAACAGCAGATTTTACTCCCCAATTCATGTTCATTCATGCTAGTTAAACATTTGTGTGTGTGAATGTAAGTAATATACAATGCATGTTAAGATAATGTGGATGGTCCACATACTACATGTTTTGATATGCTTTTTTACGATTTTACACCACTCTGCCCAATTCTAAAATAAATAACCCGTTCCACTAGAGAATCTGACCGAACATGCCGTGCATAACTTACACCGAGTGTATTTTTGTACACGCATGTATATACCCCTTCTCATTCATTCAAACTTTGAAACAAGGTCAAGGAAATTTTTAGTGATTATTACGAACGCTCTCGTCCATCGTTAAATTTCTTGTGAGTCAATAAACGAATAAAATTGGCAGTAAAAACGAAAAGTTTTTGTGGCTAAAAACATACACGCGTTATTGAACGATTCTACTTAACTCTCAGCACCCAACCAATTTGATAGTTTAAGTGTTTGTCCCCATTTCTAAATTTCTGATTTGTCATTCAGTTCTTCACAAGAGGAAATTCCAACAGGTGTTCCGGCAAGAAAACCCAGTCTATTATGCTTACTGTTGAAATCTCTTCATTCGACAGAATATTGTCTCAAATTTTTACAAGAAGTAAGTCAGCCAATGTACAATGCACATTACATCATTAGCCTACATTGCCACAAACGAGCCGGGTATTGTGTTAAATTAAATTGGTAGCATCCAAATCTGAATTAACTTTGTAATGAGAAGACTTTTCTGCAAATGACTAGACTCTTCCTCGTCAACAAAATTACAGACTTTTAATGTATTGTCCGTAAGTATTAACTGTAGACTGCATAGGCTCTATTTTAACGACACCACACAGCATTAAGATTTTAACTTCCTCCACAAACTTTACACGTGTATGCGTACTTAAGTACATCAGAAGCTGAGAATGTATGTCCCAGGCAATTTTTTCTTCAAAAGCATGAAGAAAATAGCGGACGCGGACGGGAGGCGAGGTAGCATCGATACGCCTCCACTCTTCTGCGTTATCTGCACATGTATCATTATTCTAATGGTGATAACGACATTTAGTTTTAGTATCAAAATTAACCACGCATCGGTGGAAACAAACATGAAATGATAATGGCATGATATGATATCACATAGAATGTGTACTTGAGTTGACTTTATAATGTCATTGTGTACTGTGTGGGAACGCAACTAGTCTATGTTTTGTTTACTCTACCCGAAACTAGTTTAAGCAAAGACTAAATTAATAATAACGACTGATTCAAAATGTAACGCTGTTATCTGGATGCTTCTCCTCTCTGTACCTGAACGCTTGTTTCTTCCGTTACTAAATGGCTAATGAGATCTCTGCTAATGTCCTCGAGTTTTTGTAACTTCTTATGTGTAACTAAACCAAACAAAGTTTAAACAGATATTGCTGAATTAGAACTTGTATTACGGAAACTTTTGTAAGCTCTGTGAAAAAATTACGCACATTTGATACAAGTCATCATCATACCATCCTCCTAGTTATTATCATCATCATTAAAACGGACGGATGGACATCACCCATTGTGCGGGTGAAATAAAACAAGCAAACAATCTAATGCTTCTGCCTACCTGTCCTAGCCTGGCCGCATTTTTACACTTGGCCTAGTCTTTTCCTACTACAATGTTTTTGCTGCTTTGCTTAACTTGCTTAAATATAACAAGTCGGTTATTGTACAATGAACTAAACTAACCTATTCTGTTTTGCTGACGTTTTAGGCTAAAAAAGTGTACTTTAGACCAAAAACAAACTTTTCAAGGCCTAGCTCGTCCGATCCGATGACGGGGATACTAGAATGCTGAACTGCTACTCTTTTCTGTCTTTACTGTATGACCACTACCAACAACCGCACCAAGCATGATCATTATCATTACGGAAAATTGTAATTCAGTACAAACTTTTTCGTCCATCTCATTACCTACTCGCATTCATAAGGTAATTTGATGTTCATACCAGCGAAAAATTTATTTTCAACTGAGTATCCCATGCAATTATTTGAGCATACAGAAAAACCTCATCATAACAGGTCCTGTCATTATGTAATCTCGGGTAAACAATATTGTTACGTCACACACAAAACACACACAACGCTTGAAAATGCCACAGGTGTAGACTCCACAGGAGAAAAGAAGCATAACGTATTTGTGCAACTTGTAGACAGTTCACAGTAGCAAATTTGATGAATGAATATTTACTCCTAAACAAGCTCGCAACTGCATAAGTAATTTGGGCCGCATTAAGGATTTAAAAAACAAGGCATTTTTATTGGATATCCAACGAAGTTCACCGTCACAAGGAGGAGGAGTCGGGAAAAGTTGAGAAATGCGAAGAAAAGAATAATACAACAAGGTCATTAGACATATAGTATACACACAATGTAATCTTTTCCGGTTTATTTATCCCAATACAAATAACGCAACTCTTTTGTTCTGATGGTAATCATGAGAATATTTGAAATTCAGCTGCAGCATCGTTCTGACCTACAGCACCATGCCTAATGTTTTATGAGTAGCAGCTGGCCTTGGCTTCAATTGTACAGGTTCATAGACGATGAAAGGATGATTATGAATGATGATGCATTTCCTGAACTGGACTTTTGAAATCTAAGTGATGGATCGAGACAATTTCTGCTTCTTTTCAAAGGTCGCATGCAATGCTGACATAATAAAAAAGAGCATCGAAGGGAACGCGGTGAAAAGAACTGTTATATCATATTATTATTACGTGAAAATTAAGGGTAGCAAGGAATAGTTCAGAAAATTGCTGTATGTAGTTGAGGCAATTTGCTGGTAATAAATGATTTGAAAGATAGCCATAGTCTTACAAATAATTTGTACTTGTACCTCGCCTTGAACACAATCCTACATTATTGACTCATATTTAAGCACTCAATGGGATTTTACTAAGTATTTGAGCCACAACAACTCTTACTTAGTGGTAAGAAAACATGCATTAGTGATTCATATGCCCATAAAAACCGAGTGCTCATTCTTAAACACTATCACATTTACATCAATTCTGAAACTGAAAAATGACTACATTATCACTTGTACTTGAAAAGGGCAAAATTGTAATTTATATTTTGGAGATAACAATGCAAAATCAAGATATCAGTTTTGGCTAGGAGTGAAGTCATCAAAACCAAGTCTTTCTTACAACACCACGAAAGCAGACAATGCTAATGTATGTATCTCATTTGAATTGAAAAGCAATTAAGGGTTGGAGTATGCACGCACACTATCCGAACAAAACATCAAATAGGGAATCATTTTTCAGTCAGTTTGAAAAAGAATTTGTATTATTGGCTATTTGCTAGTTATAGATTGGATACGATACGATATAGATTGGAAGTTAGCTGTTATAAAATTTAAGAATATTGAATTGTACGTTTACATGAAATATTCTATTCGCAAGTTAATTTAGTTGTGATGTTCAGAAAGTGTTTGATAAAAGGAAATACTTTGTATTGAGTGGCAGATTTCCCAGAAAATGTTTTATAGGTAATTCTTTACTGTAAATTCGACGTGAAAAATGAGGATAAGTGAATAAAAACACATAACAAATAGATGTCCTGTAATAAAAGGAATTGACAAGAAAAGGTTTTTCGAATTGAATTCAACTGAAACATGAAAAAGATTATTGGGTGCATAAAAATGCATTTGAAAAAATTACAATAATTTTACGTTTCAGGAAAAATAACAAGGCGTACCAAAAGGGATTCGGTATAGTTAGTTTTGAAATCGCATGCTTTGTGTAAGCCTGATAACTGCTACGTAAAGCATATAGTTCACAGCAGGATGCTTGTGATGTCTGCCCACAACAAAATCAGGAACTGAGCTAGCTTCTTCGGTTTAAATGCATTTCTACTGGTATTTTTTCTGTCCTGACCAAAGAGATACCAAGGGCCATTTAAGGATATTCATAACGGTTTCGTTTAAGATAATATACAATTTGAGTGCGAACAGCGGTGAGAGATTTATATTTTTCTGAAAATATTACTAGGATTTAAGAGAACAGTAATTTAAATATCAGTCATCTTTATACTAAAGACATCAAAGAATGCATTCACGCTCTCTTCATTTTCAAACAATTTTCTCAAAATACCATAAACGGATGCAGTTTACTGTTTTTTGATGAAAGCATTCATTTTATTTTTAAAGCCTTGTCATTTAGTAAACGTAGTGTTTTAAATATCATAAATTATTGTGGCTTTTGCTTCTGCAGTTGCATAACAGTTGCTGCTTGTCACATTTAAAAGTGTGTCATTAGTGTAGATGAAGTGTCTCATCATTTATCGGCCAGCTAACTGCTCGGTTTCCTGCGTGCGACTTGTACAATGTGCAATCTTCAAGTTAATGTTACACTTACATAAGAAACAGAGTAAATACTACAGTTTTCTCTTATTCCTACTTGAAAAAATAATATTGTGCATAACATTTTACCGTTTAGCAACTCGTTTAGGAATATGTTACGACCGGGAGTATTTACTAATAATAGTATAAGAACCACTAATCACAATTTATCATTAATTTATATCCATTTCCCTTCTACCACACGCGGAATCTGCTTTATATTTATTTACAGTCATTTCTTTCACCTACTGTGGTTTGTTTAGTGGGAGGGGGGGCATACTTTATACTTGAATAGAACTAATTCGGAGGAAAAAGTAAATTGTCTTGTCTTGGGTGTTGTTATTTGTAAGAATTTGTTTCTATTATTCATTCAAAGTCTAAAGAATTCGCAACTTTTTATGCATCCAGACCCTAATATGTACCTATATACGATAGAACGATGTTTTGTGAAGGAAAGAACTGGGTCAATTCTATTTAGCCGGCTGAATAGCTTTAATTAACGAGTAAATTAACAATGGCATGTCATTTTAAATAGTTACAACTTACCTAAACGCTGCTGCAGCACATTCCGGCTCTTGGCGACACCACCCTTGGCATTCATGAAGTGACAAGTTTCTAATAGAGTAGTATGTATTCCCTCTATAGTCCAAGTCTGTTAGCTTCTCAAATCCGGTCAGTGCTAAATTGTTAAGGAAATGAAAACACAATTTCCATCATCAAAAACGTCGTTCTCAAACCTGAATACCTTTCTTGTGTTGTTCAGCATGCGGAAAGGAGTGATGCGTCGTTTTGCACTTACCCCAGTTTAATTACAAGTATTCACAAACTCATTTTATGTACATGTGTGCATAGTAAGGTATCAAAAGATTGGAATGTAAAGAAAGAGGTGGACCGACAGTTTTCATGTACATGATAGAAGTGTGTGTACAACCTATTTAGACATTATTAGAGCATCATCAATCGGGGATTTCATATTTACACGGGTTCTTCACGATGGTCGAATGTTTTAGTTCTTTTTTATACACTTTTTGTACGTCTTGAGTACAAAATCTGATATCCTCCTGCAATTTTTATTGATATATCGTATGCATTAGATGCAGAAAACAGGGATAGCAGTTACAAGCATTTATTTACAACCTAAACCATCATTGCCCTTGCAGATTATTGTACCTTTATTACCGCATACCATGTGTTTGTACAGTTTCAAGTGCTACAGACTAGAAAAAAGCGTTTACATCGTGTCCGATGTCCGAGAAGAAAGTAACGAGAAAGTTAATCATTAAGTTCCAACTGATTTACTGATTTACAATGTATTTAGAGTCTATTTCAGTCTATTTATTACATCCGTTAGTTAGTCAAGGAACATTAGTTAAATTTTATGTAAAAAAAAGCCATGAAATTAGAGTCTGGTTCTTACTACTTTTGTTTGCTTTCACGAACAAACTTTCTACTGGTCTACTACCATAATTGTTATCTGGGTATTAGTTCTAGCGATTTCAATTGTTAATTTAGTCTAGAAGGAGGAATGGAGTAAGTGAAACAAGCAAGCGAGAAAGCTAGTATGTCTAAAATCTAAAAATTATTTTTTAAATTCAAATTACTTGATCTAAGAGGGAAGGCTTTGCCTTTGGCTTTCACAGTAAGTCCTATGACACCCATTACGTAATGTTAGTGAATGGGTTTCAATCAAAATTGCGACATTGTTAGAGGTCATAGTCAGTCACATCCAACACACACGGCAAAGATGACGGTCAGTGGGCAGTTATCGCAAGCATTTCAGAAAAGAATTGATCATAAAAAATACAAAATAGACGTGTTGTTTTTAAAAAGAAGTCTTTTTCCTTTTGTATGTTAGTAGTATTTTACGCTAGTCTAGTCAAATTGCGAAGAAAGGTAAAGTAGATACGTTGTGAAAGATTATAAGAGGTTTTTATCGAAGATTAATAAATAAATGTCAGTTTTATCTTTCTCCAGCGACTGTTTGGTTCTTAGAAGAGCTAATTCTAATTCGCACACGTTAATGCATATCCATTAATTCTTCGCAAGGTACCAAAAATCATGTTAAAAGCAGCAAATGCATAATATGACTGTTTCTAATTGCTTGTTCTTGTTATCCCTTCTTACGTCAACTAAAGATTTATCTTCAAAGTGCTGGCTATCGTCTAGAAATAGCGCAGCGTTTTCGTGAGAATTCGTATAAAATGGTCGTCAAAAACGTGATATGTCATGCTATTAGACAAGCAGATAAAACCTACTTGGGATTTTGATTAAAAAATATGTTTTTTCTCTACCATCGCACTCAGCATAACGCAGCAATTTACATTCCACTATTGAGCTGAAGAGTTTTGAACTAATGTGTTACCTGATGACTTTCATTACCAAGAAAATGTCACTTTTTATGGAATTTTCCAATGATAAGAGCAACGCTTTATCTTGTTTGCTTTGCATACTTCAGTGAATGTAAACAGAATGAGCAATTGTAAAGTATCAAATAGGATAATAATGAAAGATGCTTATGCTCGTGACGTGTAATAATATCTCGTTCAAGTTGGTTACAAAAAATAGAAGTATCATCTTAAGTCTTCGTCGAAAAAGGTTAACAAATATAAAAGCGTGTTTATTTGAACAGTGTCTTTCTGATTATATTGCTGACTGTGCATTTTAAACAGAATCGAAAGAAGACGTGTGTAAGAAAAATGAAAAATGTATCATAATAGTTTATAATGTGAACTTATATTCTTAATGAGCAGAATTCAAATAAATTATTCAATTCATTAATGAAAAATATTTCCACGGCTTACCATGTACTGATGCAATTCCAACCCAACAAAATAAGGCCAAGTTCAATAATCCCCTCGTGGAAGTCATCTGTAAAAAAGGAAACGTGAATTTTAGTTTTATTGTAAATTTTTAGCAGGCATGCTTTAAAAAAGAAGAGTAAGCAGTTCATCATGCATGCTTCGGATTTCACATCATCCTCATCATTTATCATTCAAACCATTCATTCAGCCATACAAGGTAATCTCTTTCGCAAATACAGTCTTGTTTTTTTATATTTCAGCCTCCTTGAGAACTTTACGGATGAAATGGAGAATCGTCATGAAGCTTTAAATATTTTCCCAAAATGCATACTACACTTTTAATCCGGATCTCGAAGGAAAGTGAGTGTAGCTCTATTTTTTGCATATTAATGATGCGCAAAGTAATAAAGTTTGAAAAGTTCCGTACTGTATATATAGACTGAATCTATATTTGTGTGCTAGACTCCTGTTAATTCTGCCAGCCTTTACAACGGTACACAGTAGACGTAAAAAGTTATACCCATATTCGGTTCATAGGTACTCATACATAGAGACCTCAAACGTACATCATTATTTTCCCCGGTATGGCAGTAATAATGTTATATAATGATACAAGTAACATTATTCGAATCAGAGGTATCATTTTACAGCGTGTGATGATGACATGTAGGGAGGGAGCTTCAAACTTGTAATGTAGTAGATACTATTGCATGCAATTTTTGTCGTAATGCTTTTATGATAAAATATGACAAAGGTAGGTTGGAGCAAGTGGCAAAGAACACAATAAAATCATGTGTATCACAGATGAACCATTATGCAAGAGAACTTTCCAAGAGATGATTTATTTATTTTGCTTCACTTGAAAGATGCTCTTAACGGTCATTGTGAGTGCGAGGAGGAGAGTAGCACTTTTCTTTGTCCGTTCCGAAATGGAAGATTTAATTTTGAAATGAAAGAGAAGCTGTGTTTATATGTACTGGCTGATGCTACCACTTAAGTGCTCGTATTCCTTAATGTATAAAAAGCACAGGTAAAAAATTCACATAAATACGACCATGCATCATCCATGCTCTTTAGTGAATTATAGAAACAACAAAAGAAGTAATGGAATGATGATAGGGAAATGTCTCATAATGAGCTATCTCACTGTTGATATGAGCACGATCAAGCATTTGTCAAAAATGACAAAATAGGGTTTGGATGAAGGATGAGAGAGGACTGAGAGGTATTGGAAGCAAAGGAATAGAAGAAGAGATAAAATAATGTACTACTTCGGAAATAAAATGCAGCGGATTGCCCAACCGTCTTACTTTTGATGTCAACAACCTGTGACGAAAGGTGTCAATACACTTCAATTTTAATGGAGACCTTGCAAGGCTTTCCGTTTGTTTTCAACATCCGTCTTATAAACCACCGCACAATCTTACTTGCCTAAAATAGCATTTATTCATAGCCTTTAAAAATCCCGAACACAAAGCTAAGAGTGCCTGCATTGTGAATTAAAAATTGATTTTTTTTGTATCAATTCAAAACGACAGCTTACAGAAATTAATATTCGGCAAAATGAATTCAATCCGTTAATTAAAATTCAATTTAGACCTCCCATCCTATGAAACTATTTAATAGCGTATTTTATTATAGTAGCCAGTAATAACCAATGGACCATGGCAAAATTGTATGCCGTATGACATAGCAGTTTTTAAATATGCTTAAACATGCTCATTTTAACTAATAACTTCACGTGCTAGGGACTGTGTAGACAATAAAGTGAAAACACAGAATCATTGCAGGTGGCAATAATGGACAGATAAAATTTAAGAGTTGCGTGGCCAGCCGTACATATTGCTTGTACGACGATAGAAAGAAGTGAAAATCAATGTTGTTGAACAAAACCGGAGATCTTTCAAGTATCTTTTATTCAAAACCATTATATGTGTATACAGTATTGAGAATAGTACCATGGCATGTATCCATTTGACGATAGAAAGAAGTGAAAATCAATGTTGTTGAACAAAACCGGAGATCTTTCAAGTATCTTTTATTCAAAACCATTATATGTGTATACAGTATTGAGAATAGTACCATGCCATGTATCCATTCAGATACATACTTCCGATAATCGGAAGTAGATCCTGGGATTAGGTACAGGTCCATTTGTTAAGTAAGGACAAAACGACGGACATGAATGACCAAGTTTTTGCGCTGACGTTTTGCATAAACGGCTAGCAAATATGTTAGTCATCCATTACCGAGTTGACGTGATAATATATTAAAATCTTCACCGCAAGCGTGAAACTGAGCTTCATTGTTATACAAAAGAAATCTGTCATTTGGTCACCTTCTATTACAAGTTGTTGAAACCAAGTTAGATATGGTCAGCATTGCGGCTGAGTGAGTGACGAGAAATAATGAGAAGTTGAGCATAAATTAGTTGTGCAGCTATTCAAAACTGTTCTGAAGCTATTAAAGGGAATTCATTCCAAAAACCGTTCTCCTCTTAATCTTCCATCCACTTTTTCATGTATTTCTCTTTAAAATTGAGGTAGCTGTTTTACACAAACAATAATTCTTTGTCGGCAACCCAGAAAACCAATGCGGACATGCAGTATTTTAAAGGAAGACAAAGGCTCACATGAGAACTATATTGAAATAAAGCTTGCCATGTTTTGTTGTTGTGACTTTGTCTTTTGATACTGCAGCCGACCTACCCGGTCACACCTCCTTTGACAGCCCTTTTTGTTTCTTTATGCGTTGATTATGAATGGATACTTTAAACAATAAATCCATTACAATAACTAGAGAGTCGTGATTTGTTGGAAGTAGCGACGATTATTGTATCTCGTTATACAAGTCAAGTAATGACAGAAATGGAACGTTATGATTAAGATTTGCTGATCTTTTAGTCACGATCTAATCGAACTCGGGTGTTGTGGCGTTCAGGTATCATTTTTGTAAGAATGGCTTCGGATTTAGGATTAATTTAATGTCAAACTTTTTCAATGAATTAACCTCAGAATCTCTACGATTGTTATTTGCGATTGGTAAATTCATTGGCCTCTAGTACATTTTTTCAGGCATGCCGTTTCCGGAAACTTCCGTGTTAGCAAACCTTCCTTGGGCATTGTTTTAAATCTTGTTTACCAAATCCTCAAGTATTTATGATGATTTTGAAAATCTAACCTCAAAACCTCAACTGCATATAACGCTAACAATGCAAGAGGATTAAGTGGCATAATTTTAGGAAAGCAAATTTCCTCATTTTTAACGTTTCGAAGATGGAATCAGGAATGCCGCGGTTGTTGCCGTCAATAAAGCTTATATACACATCAGCGACTATTTGAAACGTAGATGTTATATTAAAATAGTTACCATTATAATTATGCACGTATAAGATTAAAGTCACACGAACACTTGGTAAGTACACGTAGGGAGGAGAGATAGCAATTTTTGACAGCTGAAGCAGCCGTAACTTCTTCATTTTATCGTCACACACTCGAAAAATAAGCTTCTTTAGCAACAATATGTGTGCGAAGTGTGAGTTTGAAGGCAGAATTGCTTTGTGGTTGACAAAGAATGCGTGACATCTTGGGAAATGCTCAGTGATTCTAGAATCACAGCACCGGCAACGAGTTCCTTGCACACCGCAAAAAATAAGGACTACATAATACAATGTGTGGATGTTTATGCTTTGTGAATTCCATAAGAATAAGATTATTTTTAAGCATCTTTACTTCTAAACACCTCAAGAAGATGATACCTTTCTACAGGTAGGCATATATGTGAGAATTTTTCTTTAAAAGCCGTACTACGTAATACCATTCTGCAGTTAATAAATTAAAAGAATTGGGTCGGTCTTTGACCATACGTTCAACTCAACAACTAAATATAATGCTTACTTTAACAGATTTTTGAAGTGTAAGTCTAAATTCGTAAGAAACTAAATATTATTGTCTGTCTCACACACTAAATGTAACATCTGCTTGTCTAAAATGTTTCCTTTTTAAAGTTTGTATGCAAATTTTAACTTTGTATCAGATAGAATCTTCTCAGCTTCGGTATACACAAGTCATACACAGAGTACATTCACGCATACACTGTTATGGTTCAGTAATCAATTTCTTTATCCTTGTCTTGCTCATCATAAATTTATACAGTACGATCAAAATCCTTCTGCAGGTCACGTTTAGGAAGTGCGAAATGAAAAACGGAACTGAAATACGTGTTTGGTTGTTGTAGTAGTGGTAGAAGCGTGTTTTTGTACATATCTTCCCAAGCATGACTTTCTGGTTCCATTTCCTTTTCCGATATAGAAATGATATGAAAAACGCACAATAATTCGGAAATAATTTCGTATTAAAACTTCCGTACATATTCATATACTCGCTTTTCTTTTACACTCAGTAAAAAACATCCAATTTCGATTTCATTGAGTGCGTGTAATTCTGTCGCACGCTACCTGATTGATCCAATATCAAATTCTTATCACGTTCGTTTTCATTTTCTTAAGAAGATCCAAACTAATTGAAA
>JAHZNG010003812.1:0-13294 GCA_027744375.1 Orchesellides sinensis | reverse complement strand
AAAAGTAATTTTTAAATTAAAAAGTATCCGGAATGACGGACGCTTTGCAAACGAATACTAAAGGGTAAAATTTAGTAGTCTTAGAGATGATTGAAAAATCCTTTACCGACATGCTGGTATATAATTACGTCTGATTGATTTCTATAGATTATGATGCAAATGCAAACAAATTGAAAAGAAACATTTATATAATTTAAACAAAAGCTTTTTGAAATCAAAAAGGGGAAAATAAAAAATTATGGTAACTGAAGCTGACTTCAAGTAAAAGTGACCAATTAAAACATGAAAGGCAACTGAATATATTTATGGTGCAGGAAAAGGTCCCTATTAAAGGTGACACTTCTCATGATCTTCATGTCATGTTTTTCTCAGAAAGGTATCGTAGGAGAACAAGTGACAGTTATAGAATAAAGATACGAAAATTAGACGATTTTTTATCTACAGCAAGAGTAAGATTCTACTGACAGACTTTCTCCGAAAAGGATGAAGTCTCAGAAAGTAAGTATAAAATGACAGAAGGAAAGACAATGGATAGTATTATTTAATCTAATAAAAACAGACAGGAAATAGAGCAAAGAGATACAAAAGACAATAACAATGTAAATTGCATAACAGTTTGGAATAATTTATTGTGACCGAGGCTTACTGCAGTGCAGCGTGAATCACAATTTTCTTTCTTAAAAATCAATTTTTAGCTTTTTTCAATTAAGAAATATTAGTACTCAAGTAATTGCTCGAAGAATCCAAAAAATGTTAAAGAAACAAAATAATTATCTCTCAATACTGCTTTTTGTGCCCTTATCGCGGCTGCCGCTGTTATAGCTTTTTTTGTTGTATCTTAGCTAAAGAAAAGGTATAATAATTAAAAAGAATGTTCCTTGCTTCGTGCAGAAATCTGAATAAAGTGTTATAGACGATGCAAGTTACAAGACTTCCTTCCCTGGAAGCACAGACTACAGACTTAAAAATCTTGCTGCTTACTTTAATTAAAAATTAAAGTGTGTACAGGCATCAAATACTGCTAATGAAGTATACTGGTTTCTGCCTTTAATTTGCTGCTGACTGCATTTTTACTATTGTTGGGGGTTGTAGACTAGTGGAAAGTAAAAAAGGTTTAGATCGGAGAAAGCTCGAAGTGGAAAAGTGATGTATTTTTGTGTACAACTGTCTCTGTTTCAGTGTTTTTTTTTACATAAATAGAGTGTGTACGAGTAATGGTATTGACATGCATATTATCATCAGTTTTGTCGTAAACAACGTAAATAATACAAAAGTGCGTTGAAGAAAGTTGAGATTGAGAAAGTGATAGAATCCGTAATCAAATGGCAGTTTAGAGTGTAAAAGGAAAACTGTCCGAATCTCTGCTTTTACAGGAGTATTATAGCGTGATTTTGTTTGTAAGAATTTCCAGCTTGATAATATGGATTTGTTTAAATGCAGTTACTGGATAACTGATAAGGACACGAAAGATAATATTTTCATTGCGAAAAATTGATAAAAAGGGATTGATTGAAATGGAAACAGAAATTTCTCAATAAAACGGAATTATATCTCGAATAAAAATCAACTGAACCGAGATCTGAGTTAAAAAGAAGGCGGAAAAAGTGCAAGGAATATTAAAATAGTATTATTTAATATTTAATATAAAGAAGAATATAAGTATTATATAGTATATATTATTAAAGACGTCTGTGAGAGATTCAAGAGTTATTAGAAGGGAGAAGATATTTGTGTTTACCTTTGAGAGATCTTTTCCGAAACACGCCTGCACTCAGTAAGCCCAAACAATAAGGTGAAATGAAATTAGCAAATTATAGTCTAAAATAAGTTTATATTTTTTCAAAAAAAGAAAAGATTTCTATTATTCCAATGCTGCTAAAAATCTGCTTATTCCTTTCTCGATTTCTTGCCATTTAGCCTAACTTTCTAGCCTAATTCCCTCATTATTCTTATATTACTCCTCCGACTGGAAATAATGTGGTAACTGATTGCTGGACGTTTTCGAAAGTTTGATTTTGCAAAAGTTTCGGGCTTTAGAGATTTCAGATCATGTCTCGTACAAATTAAATGAAACGATAAGTAAATGCAATAACCAACTCACCTATAAAAACAAAACGTTTGGCTTGATTTTATACGAAAAGAAGTTTTCACGAGTAAAAGCAAAGCAACAAGATTTTCAAGAAGTCAGAAATCATTACAAGAAAAACTTTGATTTTTCAGTAGTTATAAATAGTAAGGTCAACAGGAAAAATTGAATAAGAAAACTAAAAAACAGTCTTCAGCACAGAATTTGTAAAAGACAGTACGGGAAAAACTATGTGTGTATTCATAAGAATAATATACATAAGTACCGGAACTAACAATGTAAAATATATGTGTCAAGTCAGGGTAAAATGTATGTAACTACTTGGCCCTTGACCCTTCCTTCTATAGTCATATGTAATTTCTAATGGTAATTTTGGGTTTTGTTTAATGGCCATTTTTGTATTTTCACATTCAATTTTTTAAACACAGCACAAGTCAAGGACCAAAGCATACACACAAAAAATATATAGTAAAAATTATAAATGTATTTTTCATACATCAGGTCTGACTGATTTTAACGAAAAGTCTACTGAAAAAACATTTTTAACCACAAACGTCAGCGTGGTTTCTAATCACAAAAAGGTTCTTCAAAAATCATCAAACAAATAAATAAAACACACAAACACACACCTACAAAAATTTGGTTTATAGTATCGAGCTAACAAAATGTAAATTTTGGAATCTTGTTCTTTTTAAACATATTTCTGAATACGTAGCTTTACTACTTGTATTTTAACCTCCTCCATATTAGTTTAGTTGGATGTTAATTTACGTAGCTATTAATATAATCAACTGTCAGCAAAATCAGATTCCTAAATGTTTAATCCAGTGTAAAAACGTATTATGATTATTTTTTCTACATACTTGCCAACAACAACAAAAACTTTTCTACCACGATATGATTATTAGATTCTATTAATTACTGTATAGGAAAAATTACAGAACCAGTCCTGAAAAGTGCTATCTACTTTTTCTGTACTATTAATCACAACAGCCACATGAACGTTTTAGACTGAAAAGTTATTCAGTAGCACACGTCAGATTTCGTCTAGAAGAACTAAATTGGACTGGCTCTCTTGAACAGCATTTTATATTACAGTACGATTACAACAATTACATTCTAATGTAATTAAGAAGTCACTGTATTTATTATATATATTATACTGGATGCAAGTAGTAGTATATAAACCTCAAAAATACACTAACAATTACTGCAGCGCACGAAAGGAACAGAGAGATTTTTAATAGATGATAGAAATACAGTAATATATACGAAATACTCAAAAAATCAAACAAACATGTATAGTATTTTCTAAAGTAACAATTGAAAAACTATATTTTGCTCACCTGTTATGGAACACAGTAATCTTAGAGATGAGTTTGGATCTTGGCTCTTCGGAACAGGGATGGTTAATGAAATGGGTTTGTGGAATTTTCTCCTTCTCGGCTCTACAGTGACGATGGGAGACACGGACACGCGACTCCCTGCCACTTTGTTAACCAGGTCGGCGTGAATTGGTTGAGCCTGATATATTGAAAATAATGATGCGATATCCAGTGACCCAGGTCATACAGAGTTTTTGGGTATGATTTAAATAACATGAATGCAGGTGCGGTCAGGGTTGTAGTTTTTTATGATCATATAATTCCATTCGGTGTAATGTACAATACATCCATTGTGAAGCCCAATGCAGAACCGAAAAAGTAAAAACAAACAAAAAAAAACAAATAAATACAAATTAATAATAACAACATAAAAAAATGTGATTTAAACAAATGCGTTTTGCATGAAGACAAACAATTCAACCAGGTCTTGGCGATAAAAAACCAATTGTGAGAAGCAGTGGAAAAGCACGTACAAATATATTGATATTTCAAGCAAGGAGGCCCCAAAGAAAGACAGTCAAGATAAGACAATCATAAAAATAAATTAGTGTAAATAAAAAAGTATTAAAACTGTAATGCAAGAAAATTAACATTAATTGAGAATATAATTTAAGAAAGAAATGTGATTTCATAAGTTAAACGGAAGGAGATAGAGATTTGTTCCGGCTTCATGGGAGTCAGCCCAATAAGATCTGAAAAATGTTTGTGGGACCTTCTTGATACAATACAATATATCAGTATATATTTTTATGTGTCTTTAAAAAGTATGTAGTAAACTACACACACAAAACTTTCTACTAGGAATGGATACAAAGGAACACAAAAAAGACACGTTTACACAAGAAGTGTGTCACTAGATATCATCACATTATTGAATTTTTACAAAGAAAGGAAAAAGACACTGGACTTTCCACTGCTCTCGTACTCTGATACATTCATGTTTCCTGTCAATGCAATAATTGAAGTAGTAGTAAGGCACATGGATGATGATTTTTCATAGAGATAGAGCGAGAGAAGAAGAAGGACAGGACAAGAAGAGCATATTTTTTGTAAGTTTTTTGGTTTTATTGGGCGGAATCCCATTTCCTTTCATGTAGGAAAGGATCCGGACAAAACTCATTTAATTTTTTTTAGAGAAATCAAAACAGTCACAAACATCACACCTCAAACAAGCATACAAACATTCTCATCAATGACTGTTAATAAAGGATGAAAATTTATATATGAGAAATACCACACAGGCATACGTGAGAAACACAAGTCAACAACAATATAGTATTCAGATAAGTTAAACTGACGTCAATGCTGTAAGGTTTCTTTAGTACTAAAATGAGAATACTTAGGGAGCAGTGTAGGTTTAAAGAAAGTTTGTCATTTGTAGTGTTGTTCTAGAAAGCTAGTTCTTTCTTTCTGACAAAATTCCTCAAATCTAAATAGATTAATACTGCTGTACTTAATTTAAATTGAAGACAGGAAATGAGTATATTGTTTTATAATCGCTATTTTGCGATTCTAAGCTAACAACCAACTTTTGATTTATGTCTTACGTGTGACTAATGGATAAAAGTTTATGGGTTTAGTGCACAACCTTGGTTAATAATGACTAGAATCTTGCTTCTGTTCTATTTATCTAGATTTATAGTGTAGGTATGTAGTATTATATAAGTCAAGCTGTTATCCGTAACCTTAACTTTTAAGATACAATTTAGTGCTACTCTAAATGAACAACTGTCATTTCTGTATGAGATTCTCATTTTCTAACGTTACGTTTATGTATCACCACCAGTCATCAAACAAATAATGTAGATCATTATGTATGTGTTATAGAAGACAAGAAAATTGGAATAACTTTAAAGCGTCTATCCAAAAACAGCTACTGTAAAATCATGTAGTTGAAGAGAGATTCGAAATCCAAAATGTTTGTGAAATTTATTTTGGCAAGCTTTTAGAGAAATGGATAATAATCATTGAATAATAATCAAGCTAATGGAGTGTGTAAACTACCTAACTACTACTTTGGTTATTCAGAAGTAAAAATATCTTTCCGTTTTTTAAAAGAGAGGTACAGAATGCAGTATTGTTTTGTTTCACATAATGTTTCAAGGATTCTGTTGAGTATCGGGAAATTCTGTTAAAGATTTTCTGTATACGTTTCTCTTTGAATATTATATGAGTTTCAGAGTAACTCGCATAGAGCTAATTTCGAATTATCATAGATATTTATCCTCTGATGTTAGGCACTTTGAGAAGCTACACGTGTGTTAAAGATTTGTTTGAAATATGTGTGATATTATAGTTGTACCAATCTGTGTGGATTTAAGCAATTTTTACAAGTGCAGAGTTACGAAAGATACTTGAAGTGTTTGATAGATACCAAGGGAATTTAAACGGATGGTAAAGAGCACTAAAAAGCCTATGTACAATGCCAAAGGATTCACTGTGAAGAGTCATGTAATCATGTCTAATTATCTGGTAGTTTGGTGGGATCGCTTATATTCTTTTACTTAGCAGTCTTTCTGTCCTACCTCCTTTTCATTACATTTGCCATTTCCCTTTTGTCCACAAATCGAATGTGACTTAAGTGTTACAAAGCACAACCACCTAATACTGCTAATTTCCTTTTGATTTGACAAGCTGCGTATGGTTATTTAATACAAGACCTGTATTTTTCCTATTAAGTATATTGTAATTATTAAAAACTTGCATACATTGTTGTACTTGTTTAGTGAGATCAAAATCAAATATAACAGCGACAGTTTTATGTTATGGAGTGACTAGACTTAAACAAGTATGTATAATATTATGTACTTGAATGAATTGAATGGTAGCAGCAGCTGAATACAATGGAGTTGGTTGAGTCACGTTTTTTTAAAATGTAAAAGCCATGTGTGTTACCAAATGAGGGCAAAGCGTTTCTTTTTAGGTATGTTATTGACAATAATTTTTTTGGTAGGAGCTGACTTGGATGCCCGTAATTTGCTTACCTGAAGCCCCACTTTAATCCTTTTGGTTAGAGCTCCAGGTGGGAACACAGCCTGAACTTGTGGAACAACAGTGGAGGAAACCATTCCTCCATCTGGGCCAACAGCATGAACCTCTTGACGAATTCTTGACACAAGTGCGAAGTACTGGGGAAAGTCCGTGGTCAGAATTCTAGTGATCCTGTTAGTCTTCAGGTCTTCCAACTGCTTCAGATCTGTAATTTACAGGAAATGTTAACACCAGTTAATTTTGTCCAAAGAATTGTTTGGAATTTCACAATTATATTGTCATTGTGCAATACACATTACTAAATGCTTACCATTGGGATATTACTTATTGAAAACTAACAGTGCAAAGTTTTGATAGCAATACAGTTGTGCATTTCTCCAGTTTAGCATCATTCATCCCCCTCTGGCAATGCAAAGAAGGCTAGTATTATGCTATGATACTCCAAATAATTATTCCATTTCTACTAATTTAGATAGCATTTTAAAAAGAGAACATATCTTAACCCTTTCCGCCCCCGTTGCACTGCCCAATGCATTCAAATACTCCAGCAAATGCACAAATGAGCCCAAAACATTCAAAACAAAATTTTAAAATAATAATCTACAAAAATTAGTCGATTAATACATTATGGCAACAAATGTTTTTTAAAGGCTGTTAATTTTCTATAATCTGTGTTAAACATCTAAGGCGTCAATTGTACAGTATGGCACACATAGTTTCAGTGTTTTTGTTAGATGTGTTGATTGATTTAGTATAAATTTGTTAAGTCTTTAACTACCGATTAGTCAACAACTTTAAAAATGTTTACTAAATATTTTACAAATGATGTGAGTCTTTCAGAGAAAAAACAGCTTGTATCATAGAACCATTAACGGTGATGCATTGTGTAGTTGTACCAGCAAAAAATGCCGTCTGCCTTGAATTTTACCATTGAACCCAGTGTGTCCAAATGTACAATTTATTTACATTTAATGTACAGGTTTGTCTCCCGATGGCCAAACGTTACTTTTTAATGATCTATTTCCAAAATGTGCAATTGCTTGTAAAAAATACATTCAAACACACCCTCTCGCTCTTACCCACGCCAAGGCATATATTTGTTTAATAGTGTGAGCTACGACATTTACTCTACTCAAATGCATTTGCTTGATACTGCGCCTACTTGCTGAACTTGGCATACAAAAAATAATAAATTAATTAAATGCATCTACACAACAACAACCGAACAACCAAGAAACATAAAATTCTTCAAGGTGAACAAAGAAGAATTAATAAGAATTTATTGATGATGTCCATTAACATGGCTTACTTTCTCCAGTGAAGTTTCCTGTTTACGGTCATGCAACACCGTCGTGGGTTGGATTGTTAGTTTGGAAAAGGAATAGAGAAAATTGTTTTTCGTTAGACTTTTTTTGTAATACATTTTTTGAAAACTGACTCTTAAGCCAAATGTTTTGTTTTCATATTATTTGCCAGCAGTTGTGTGCTTTGCAAAATCTTGCTAAACATAATAAGGACATTAGTAAAAATAAATACAAACAACAAATCAAGTAATGAAGTAATGATTACATGCATTAAAAAAGGCTTATTAATGAAAATAAATTAAAAAGTACTACAAAATTATTAGGTTTAAATTGATTTCTATGAAATTACTGAATTAGAACAAATTAAATCAAAATAAAAGAGTTGGTTATTTTTGTAAAATGTAGTGTTACGTTCAAGAGTATTACAAACCAAAACTATATCCAACTCAGTAAAAAAAAATGGGTAAAAATCAAATAAACACCTGTCACGACACATCCCGATTGTGGAAGTGGATGAGCGGTTGATGCTGTAGCTTACGCTGTATCTGGTACTTGGTGTAGGGATTGTTAAGGATTTTAAGGAGCCAGCACTAGGAGGTGTACTGAGATTTTTGTCAAATTTTTCAAAGCATCAATTTCAGATATTTTTGTGTATTGTGTAATTGGTTGAATACACGAGTTTTTATGTGGGAGAAAATAAAAAATGAACACAAAAAATTATTATGAAATAAAATAAGATAACCATTTATGAAAAACATATTTGAATAACTCCACGCTCTAGTTCTAAGAATGAAGCTTAGAAGTAGCAAACGATGAACTGAACCAAAAAATACTGTAGTGTGTCCAAACAATGCGTTATAATTATTGTTTCCTGGAAGTCCTTTACGCATAGGTACGTAAAGCATATTACGTGCACATTGGACTTTGGACACATCACAGCTTTATTGAATAAAATGGCTCCAATTGTACATATACTCCTTACTTTCAGTATAGCAAACCGAGAATTAATGTTGTACGAAACAAAAAAGCAGTTTGAAGTTAAAAAACATGAAAAATCCGTTTGATTATTTATGGGACAACACAAGATTGTTGTGTTAGAAAACAAACACAAATGAACAGTTTTGAAAACACAAATGATTTTCCGTTTCATGTAAAATCCCTCTACTAACAAATAAGGCAATAATCCAAAATGAAATTATATGAACATAAATTTTTACATTTACACAGCCAATTTCAAGCTTTAGGACTCGAAAAACTGCTCGCAAAGTAGGTCAAATAAGGTTTTTGCAAAATCAGTAAAGAACATACCCGATTTGAATTGGTGATCTAGAAATGTCGACGTTATCAGCAGCAAGCTGGCTGTATTTTTCGGACATGACATTGTCCTCGTGATGGATATCTGTAAAGAGTTTAAATTGAGTAAACATGTTATTGTTTGCTGTATCTTCAGGTACATATGTAGCATGTCTTGTGGAATGCTTTAAGGAAAATGCCATCATGATCATAAAATGTTAGCGACAAATAATACAACGCAGAATGAAACTGTTTACAAGAAAAACCTACATCCAGAATCACGGTGGTGTTGTTCATCCCTGGTGACGTCAATAGGAAGACTGTCATCTCCAAGAGATTTCATATCGTCCACTGTCAAATATCTGTAGTGCTCATTTCCGGCCTCTTCAGCTCCTTCATCTTCCGAGTCTGATGCCAAAGTTTCGTTCATGGTTTCCGGCGCAAGAACCTTGTATCGCTCTTCAATTGTGGTTGTAGTGGTAGTCGTGGTTGTAATGGTTGTCGTTACAATTTTCAGAGTTTCCACCACAGAAACATACCCAAGCTTTTCAGCAATATTAAGAGGATTTTGTCCAGCCTAGAAAGCAAATTCCATGTAAAATGTTAAAACGCACTTGGAAATAACCACTAAATCTCTCTAAAATCCCTTGTGAAAACCAACATTCAAACGACAATTGGCAAAACAATATTTACATTGTTAACAGCATTTGGATCCGCTTTCTTCTCCAAGAGTAGAGTAATAATCAAAGTTTGTCCTTGCTGGGCTGCATGATGAAGGGCTGTGTTTCCAGCATCCGTAGTCAAATGAACATCAGCTCCATTCTGAAGCAAGTATCGCACCATACCAGCTTGACCATAGTGGGAAGCAACGTGTAATGGAGAGTAGCCTGTTTGGGTTTGGGAATCAATGGTGGCATTTCCATTGCCAACCAAAATATTCGCTGATGGAACGTGATCGTGTTGGGCAGCCAAATGGAGAGGTCGCATGAGATTCTAAACGATTTACAATAAAAATTCGATTTAATTTTTGCGATCGTGTAAAAAGAGGTCGAAAATTGATTGCTTTTATCATTTTTTATTTGTTTACTTTGGATCCGGCATTAGCATCTGCGCCATTGTGAATAAGCAGAGCCACCATGTCAGTGTGACCTTGATCGGCTGCAAGATGAATTGGAGTGTAGCCCTGCCGAGACTGTGCATTGACATCTGCTCCGTACTCCAATAGGGCCGTTCCAATATCAATTTGGTTATGCTTGGCTGAATACCAAGAAAACCACAAACATCAAATATGAACAATTTTTACGTAAGTTAATCAATGTGCCTTGCCATGTCGTAGAAAGAGTAGGTAAAAAAGCTTTTGACAAGACATTTCCTGTCAATCATCACTAACTTTTGTTTAAGTAATATGAGAAAGACAAGGTCACTTATGTTTTTATGATATTAAATCTGCCTACCATGCAATATGGAGAGGAGTGTAGTTGTTCTTAGCCAAACACTTAGGCTCAGCTCCATTCTTGAGGAGAAGCAGAGCAACCTCAGGATTATTGTGATGACAGGCGGTATGTAATGGAGTAAGTTGGTTCTTGATGAATAAAAGAAAACAAGATAGAATCGCATAATGTAGATTTTTAGACTGGTTGATGTTGATAATTTAGAAAAACGAGAGGCTTTCAGAATCATAACTTAGTACATAACCATACTGAATGCCTACCTTTCCCTCAGCATTTACTGGAGCTCCACGGCTGATCAAAAGATTTGCAACCTATAAAGGAAAGCAGCAATGCAGATAATAATTTTTTTTCGAATATATAGTTGGAAGCCATATTTGGAGCATGTTACAATGACTGGTATGGAATATAAAAAATAGGAGTCTATGTACGAATAAACAATATCAATTTCCTGGGAAAATGTTCGCACCTTAATGTTGCCCGTGTTATATTTTGCAGCGAGGTGCAAAGGTGTGAAATTTCTAGATGTTTTAGCTGCAACGTCAGCCCCTTTATCGAGTAAAATGGAAGCAACCTGGAAGAAAGAAAGCAGAGAGTTTGGGTTGACGTGGTGTGAACAAGGTCAACAAGGATTTATAAGCCACGATACGATGATTTATGTAAGAGCGAGCCATCCAAAACTTTGGATACTTTTCATTGATTTATAGGGTCACTAAAATGTTCTTAGATTGCAGTCTGAAGGCGGTGGAAATACCGAAAATGGGAAATTTGCCCTCTACTTTTTAAATAACGAATAGTTTTTTAATTGAATAACTTTCTCCAAAAATGGAACGTTTTTCAAACTTAAAATTCAAAGAAAAGACTATTCTGGACTCCAAGAACTTCGTTGCATTCATTCCTATACTCATTATTCCATGATTACGGCTAGCCGGCAGAAATTTAGTAATTGCTAGTAAATGCCCTAATTAGCGGCTATTAAAGGACAGGCAAGTTTCTCGTACCACTGCCTTAAATTCTGCTTCCTTTTGTAATTCCATAAAAATTGACTGAAGGAGAATAAGTATTTAAGGTAACAATTTGGGTCGCAATATTACTTCTATTGTTCTCCAATAAACCAACTGGATAGATATTACAAATGGAGAAAGACTATTTCGAAGGAAAAGGAATGTAACGGGACAACTGCCTTTGCTGGCTAGCAGTAGTACAAGAGTCGATACCGATGGTGATGCTGTTGACGGTTTTTGAGCTCACATTGTCAGAAAATAAATTACCGGATTCCACTTGTCGTTTCTCTCTGCATCCTAATAAAGTCTAGAGAAATAGAAAGGACTTTTTGTTTTGGACAGTGAAAGTTGCACGTTATAGAGTTTGGTAGCATCAAAGTCATTCTTAGGAATAATGACTCTACACATAACATTTAAAGGGTGACAATTGAGAAAGAAAGCAAAGAATAGAAAATAGGAAAACTTGTGTGCAGTTTCTTGCTTGTTTGCATATAGTATGATAATAATAATAATAATAATAGTAATAAAGCTGAATTTTACAAGAAGCAGCATGAGAAAGGAAAAGATGCAAATTTTCCATGCAAATCCCATGTCCCATTAACAAATAATTACTATAGGGCATCGCATAGCTCTAATAAAATGTGTGGGAGCGTCTAACTTTTTACATAGAGGCGTGCTTATGCTTTCTGAGCTAGATAAAGTGCTTTTTACAAATTCATAGCGGATCTTGCTCGTCCATACCATCAGTGCTTAATTTGGACATTACATGGAGTATGGAGGAGAAGCAAAAATTATATTGTACAAATCCTATGAATACACGAAAAAGGGAAATCAACATTTGGCTGGGTGCCTGCTTCTATACTAAGAAACTTAGGATTTGTTCCTCCAGACCATAGTTAAGATTCTTATAAGCTAGAATAATACTAAGCATATGTATTTACAGCGTAAGAAACGTTGGCAAAACAGAATATACTTATACAGAATACAAAGCAAGACAGCAACAGAGAAAATAGAATTCCATTGAGAAACATTGTACAGCAATTTATTGAAGCGATTGTCACAATCAAGTCAGGGTTTTTTAGTCTGCAGAGAGAAACGATGACAGAATCACAAACTTATTTTTGATGTTTTCGTCATACTTGTAAGCATCAAAGTAACTAGCATTTTGTTGTAACTAAATTATATATCAGCATAAAATAAGTCAATTATTAAATAATATTTCGTTTGCGTTTGCGCTACACCTATTACAACTAAAAGTATTTAGGAAGACTTGTTGGTTCCATGGATAGCTGACTAATGTACTATCTCGTTGGCAGTGTCAATAGTATTACATTTCAAGGCACGGAATAAGATGAACTATATACGTATAACGTATAATATACAAAAACATCCTTGATTTCTCTTTTGTAGTCCAGAATAATATTGATCCTTTTAAAAGGCTTAAGACAAAACATCCTTGACTTCTTGCTGTTTGGAGACTCGCTCAAGAACATAGTTTATAATGAGCATATCAGTAATCTTTCGCTTGAGAAATCTAACTACCTCCTCTTGTCCAGCTTTACTAGCGACATGAAGGGCTGTGTATGCCTCTTTGGTTGCAGCGTCAACGGTCGCCCCATGTTGAAGTAGTAGCATGACCAAATCAGAATTCCCAAGCCGACTTGCAATATGGAGTGGGGTTTGCCCTTCCTGAAAAACAAATGGAAGTAACAAAAAGGTATATAAACCGTTTCATGACTAAGAGATAAAAATATTGACTAAATATTATCTCAGCACTCCCAAG
>JAHZNG010003810.1:0-19188 GCA_027744375.1 Orchesellides sinensis | reverse complement strand
ACTCCGCCAGGCTGCTATTGTCCAATGTCAAAGACTTCGAATACTTTGCCATAGTTGTTTCTTAAAGCTGACGATTTAAATTTTTGTGGCTGCACATGAGGATACCTATTGTAAGAAATATTCATATATTATTTTACTACCTCACACCATTACCTGCATTAAAGCTTGTAATAATAAATTAAGATATAATTACAGCGGCAAATTTCCTCACAGCTTTCCGAAGAAGTACACCGTAAATATCCCACCCAGGTAAATTCAGCTAATCATCCAAGTCTCTTAAAAAGAACAACATAATTTAATTAATTTACCTGTATTAATTTATCATCACTCAAGTTATCACCGTTTTTCATAATAAATGCATACTACATAACAATATTATAATTTATCTTACCTCTTCAACTTGTTGGCTATTCTTCTTGCTTCAAAAGATGCCCGTCAGAGCCCTTACTAAATTTCTTATACCCCTTTCTAACCTAAATTTACACAAATGGAATGTACTTTACCAAGTTTAACTAACAAAAAAATCTGTTCCTAAATTAACAATACGTAGTAAAATTATCTCTTACATAACTTATACACATTTTAAACAATTTCTCAACAAGTTATTTCAATCCCCATAAGAGCTTAGGTCAAAGACACAGTAACCTATATAAAATTAGCTAATTACATGGAATAACATATTACCAACCGGCACAATAAAAACATAACCCATGTTTTCTCTTTACTGAGTAAATTAAATGCACACAAAAATCGTAGATCCCTCCTCTCCACCAGATCCATCAACACAGAAATACCTACAGTATGTATCTCAGGCACATGTACACACTAAACACAAGTGATTCTTTACTTAGGCACTGGCACAATACAAGTAAATGCGTTATATATTTTTGTAAAGAACACTTTTACAGGTATTTTTCATACAATATAAATTTATTTTGTAGCTTATTTAGAAATTTACTACTGTGTAAATCGTATACTAATTTCCTTTAAAGCACTCCCCCTCATACAATTAATATTATGGAAATGCAATGCAAAAGGGACATCAAATGAAAGCTTTTTTTAATTTGGAGGAGATTCTGTAAAAATATGGCTATAACATAACCATAAAATAATGAAATTGAAAATGTATGCATGTGTTTTTTAAATTTTTACAAATTTTCTTTGCTACATTTTAGATTTTTGTATAGTCTACTTATTCACTCGAAACACATACCTAGTGTACCCAAATGTATTGATACAACGAACATAAAAAATAACAATACAGAAACAAATAGCAAATACTCAAAAGCACGCGGAGGATTGAGATGGTCCAGCCCATAACACATAAAGGAATACCATAAAGGAAAAAAAAATCTCCAGCCAAAAGAGAGAGAGAGAGAGAGAACAAAAACGTAACGCGTACTGGAGGTTCACTTAATACCTGGACAATCTGATATTCTGGACTGTGTACATGAGAAAGGAAGAAACACGCCTTAGCATCTCCTATCTAAACTGTATATGACAATAAAGGGATGCTATATATAGAGATTAAATTATTGTTTGTAATATTTAGGAAACTACAATTTAATTATAATGAACGAATGTCTATTCGTAATATAATGAAACAGGGTTTTATTCTATGTATCAATTTTAATATTATACAAACATAGAAATGCTTATAGTCAAACCCAAATGAGAATTAAAAGCTAAAATGTAATATCACATGAATGTTTTATATAAGGTAGTAAGGCTTGATTCTATGACCATCACCAGGAGGATTTAACTTATCTCTCGTATAAGTAGTAGAAGTAACCTTAACTTGACAGCAATGAGATCTGTAACTAACGATAACGTGCCTTACCGGGTCTGACCTGAATCTTACAAATTTAAAATAACAACAAATTAAGTCTAATCACATTTCCCAACCCTAAGTTTAAACACTGGATATGTCACTGGTACTACTACAATCATCGCTTTCCAGTAGATGTAAAAAACTTTTTGTCATACTAATGGTCCTGGAATATGCTGTTGTATCAGCTATGTGCGTTAAAATTCGGGGACTGGAGCAAACTGAATTCGTTAAACTTTTACCTTCTAAATTAATCAGTTCTTCTTCTACTGGAGTAGAACTAGAAGCCTCTTTACTAATGTAAAATTGGCTTTCATTCTCCCAACGGGATATTGAAAAGCCATAATCAAGATCATCAGAGCCAGGGGAAGGAAGAGGTTGAGTAATTTCTTTCTGTCGTTTTCGTTGCCCTATTAAGATATCTCTGGTTCGTGAACAAGGTCCGCAGGAGGCATTAGTGCAGTTCTAAAATAGAAAGTAAATGTTACTGATAAGGCTCATATAGGTATAGTTTAAAATGCTTTTACCTTAATTATATTGTACTGTAAGTTGTAAAACATTTGACTTGTAACCCTTACAACTGAAAGCAATACAGGACTAACTATTTTGTGGTGTGTTGAGGGATATACACTTTTATATAAATTGAACAATTAAAACCTACCCTGTCGACTTATCGATTACAAAGCATAAATCAAGGAAAACCTGAGTAAATGAATCTAAATCTGTTCTAAACCTTAGCTAATGTATGACATAAATACACTTTCACCGTACCTTAATATGTTGAATTAAGAGCTTCATAAGTGTTATAGAAGGTTCCTCCTCAACCTCGAAAGAAGATCCAATATTAACAGCCCTTCTGAAAATGCTCCAAAATTCTTCTTTGGCTTTTCTCCGTTTGTATAAAATATCTGACACATTTTCACTATTAGTTGTCTCCTGCGAAGACAAAGTCGTCGAAATAGCAGGCAAAATCTGCTTTAAGTTAGTATGCCGATGACCATACATTGACATGCAGTCCAAACACACATCAAACCTACACTGATTGCAGCAATACCTACCAACAAAAAAGTGACAGTAACTGATTATTCAAAATAATCTATAATAGAATGAATGAAATACACAACTTTTACTAACCCACGTAGGATAGAATCCCCACATAAGTCGCAAAAGAAGTACGATCTTTCCAAGGACACTTCATGCAGGAAAGCAGTAGTGGAATAAACTGCTTTTCGTACATCCCTGAATTCTAATTTGTTATAGCGAAAAAATGTCACTAAATAATCTCTATCATCTATCAGTAGTGATGGCCGCACATAATCCATTGCCTTTTTGCCCTGAAGAAAAAATGTCGGTAGTAATTTAGGCTTTAATTATGTTTTAACTATTTTGAATGATTACTGAATACACTTACCCCAGAAATATCACTTTTTGCCAATTTTATGAAAAAAAAACTTCCTTTGAATCTCTTCAGTAATTTTTTTGTTTCTTTAAAAACATAGGATACCTCACATTGTTCCCCATCCTCTTCCATCTATTTTATATAATAAATTACTTACAAAGTTACCCTGAATATCTTCAAGATTTGTTTACTTATTAACGAAAAGCAGATTTATACCACATTTTTCCGTTGCGGATTCCATGGGTCAGGGGTAGCTTCTTTGATAATCTTTCCCATCTCATCAGGCCATAAATCGCCCGAGAAATAGGGAAAATTTTCAAAAAACTCATCAATTCCTTCTGGTGCCCAATCATTCAAAGCCTATAATAAGTCAAAAGATTTACATGGATTTTCATGTATACCTATGCGCATATACATACATCTGTAAATCTGCATTTATCTAAATAAAATATGTTTAAATTCATTAACATTTAAGTTACGTATGTACACAATAGTTTTCAACTACTCCCAATTTATGGCCAATTTTTAGGGTGTGCTTGTACCAACTATTCAACTCACTACTGCTTGGATTTCTTTGGAAAAAAGGGCGACGATAAAAAATATATTCATCCCCAGACCTACTACAAATTCAAGGAGAAACAATTAAATTATTAAGTCCTTTCATGGTTCCGTATGTAAATATGTACTTTGATTAGGCAGTCATTTAAGTACCTTGGAGGGCAGGACCATAAAAACACCGATTCATAACCACCATTCCTTAAAAAGTCCATATAACTTATAATTATAGTCCTAAAGACCAGTTTTCTTAGGTAGGTTGGCTGAAAGAGGTGTGCAGAGTCAATTATAGATATATAAGCCTTTCTCTTGTTTGGCGGTGGACAAGTTTCGTCGTATTCTTGAACGTATAGCCCAAAACACATGAAGTAATTTCCATTTGCGGTAGACTGGAAGCAAAATACGACTCTAGAACTACGAAGCAAATCTTAGATTAGATTACATTTTAAGCATCTTTTAAAATAGCATCATATTTGATAAACTAAACTTACTTGTACGGAAAAACTCCCTCAAAATTTAACTTGCGTAAAAATGTTTGCATATATTCATTTATAGTATACGTTTTAGGTATACTAGACACAACTCTTATTATAGTTTTTGTGGAAGCATCCTTTTTTCGTAAAAGTTGATTTACGCGAGATTCAATATAATCAGACAAATCCGTTCTTTGAAGGTTTTCAGCACTGAATCCTACTATCTGGTTTTGAACCTCGGGTGTCGAAGAACAGAACTTGCATACAAATCCCCTATTAAAGCATAATTTTTGTTTTAATGACAAGATTGAAAGAGTATTAAATATTTAATAAATGTGAATCGTTAAATTTTTTATGACTAACTTAGAACGAATAGTTGGAACTTCGAAATAGTTAACACATATTTTATGGAAATTTCTTCTACAATTCGCGCAACTTATCCTTGGCTCAAGATGTATTGCTATGTTTGTACCAGTATTGTAATCACGTCTTTCAGACACAACCCTGTATAATTTGAAGAAAATATATTTTATTACCACAACTGGAACTAATCTTAGGCAACTCAATTAAATTAAAAACTAACATTTCTATTCAACAATACATAATACTCACCTTGAGTCACAGCCTTTATATTTATCTGGTCGGCTAGTTATTCCTGCACTTGAACTTTTACTTGAATTTCTCAAAGATCTCCTACATTGATGACACCTCTCGCAAAGGCTAAGTTTGACAAAAAAAAATTGGTTTAAACACTTACTGAATATAATTAAGCACTAATAAAAGCTGTTGATTTACTAACATGATGCTTCTGTGCCAAAAGTAGTCTCCTCCCTCCACAATTATTAGGTCACATTCGGAACATTTTACAAGAGGAGCTAACCTCCGTGACTGCATGCAACATACTTTCAGGTCCTCCGTGAATTTATTTTCCATTTCTTGTATCTGTTAGTTAAAAATATGTTAGAGCCATTACCATAAAATATCGTACAGTGAAATTAAAGTTACATACAACTTTTTAATATATTATCTCTTTCTGTGATGGCAGAAAACTTTTTTTACCTTTTTTTCACATATTAAGAAAGTGGAGTCTGATGTAAGGTCAATAACAGACCATAAATCCTCAACGAAGTCTAGAGCGTCTGTATATTCAAGTTGCTTTAATTTCTTGCGTATCTCATCTTGAAAATTAACTGGAGACGAAGACATCTGAAATAAACAAATAATAGCAACATCTCATTTTAAAGAGTTTCAAAATACAGACGTAGTCCGAAATTTTGATAGTGTTATTTTATACCCGTAAATCATTGAAACGCAATGATAGTCTAATGTCACGTCGAAGACATCTGAAATCAACAAATAATAGCAACATCTCATTTTAAAGAGTTTCAAAATACAGACGTAGTCCGAAATTTTGATAGTGTTATTTTATACCCGTAAATCATTGAAACGCAATGATAGTCTAATGTCACGACAATCTGAAAGTTCATTAAAATACTTTTGGCATTTCTGATTGAGCATAACCCTCGATTTGTCCACCTTTGGAAGCTCAGCGTCAATTCTTGTTAGAAAAATCTAGAATATAGAATATTTAGAAAATATATCACCCCTGACCGTGAACGCATATCATATTAGGTAAAATTATTTAGGTACTTTTTTGTGGGTAGGTAGGTATGAAAAATGTAAAATATAGTTTTAATAATTTGCTTACAACTGGTAATGTGGGATCATAGTTCTTATGCCATTCTTTTATAAGGTCTCTTCTACCGCTAACGTTTTTCGTTTCTTGCTGCTCCTGTGGCATCTAAAACAAAACCATTACGAACAAAAATTACCTTTCCTGTCCCAAAAATAGACCATACAGCAATAATAACTTTTTTATCTCGTTACACATCTAAGACAAGTAAGTAAAAATGAAATGTTACTTAGTTTAATCTATACACCCTACCTCGTGGACAATCTCCTCATAACTTAGAACAGGTTGCGGCGAAGTAACTGGCTTCTCCACGCTCCTATCAAGTGTACCATTTTCATCTGTACGCTCCGAACCAGGACAAAATAGCTTGATAATAAAGTCACTGTCGTCCTTCGAATGTTTCCAAAAAATCTCCCTATCAAACTTAACCCTTTTAAAATCCTCTTTATCAGCTACAAATTCTGAGGATAAGGTCCGCTTTCGTTTCCTATCCTCTTCGCTAGCCATTGTTGGATAGCTGACTGTACCTTTCTTGGGTTTATCAATCCAATGTCTTTATTTAAGGTAAAACAAACAAAAAACAAGGTAAATTTACTCAACATTGTAGCTATTAATTAAAACCCTATTTTCTACTTAATGATAAAATTTACCCGATCAACGGAAGTTCCCAATATATGGAGTCGTGTTGCGTCACTTCCGTCAAATCCAGTCATCAGTCTAGCTCCTCCCCCTCCAGGCCTGGCACACGCTTTAACCTTGTCTTATCAACAGATCCTAGGAATATTTACAAAATGCAACATAATTAATACCTACACAGCCAATCCGCTCATATAATTCACATGTTCAATCAAACTTACATTTACACTTACAAACAACACGTCGTCTCGTCTGACGTAATACAATGCAGTTGAAGGACACGTTGTTAGATGCTGATGATAAGCCTTTAAACCCTTCTGGAACCCCACTACCACAAAATAAAATCACCATAAATTGCTTTTTCACTAAAAACAAATCCCTGAATAAATTTTGTTTTTCAAAAATGATTGATGGCACTAATTATCTTGAAGAACAAGTGAGACACGTGAGACAAAAACATATTTCACAACAACGCTTCAGCTGCATAACAATCACTTTGTTCCGCACTCTTACAGCTCCAACAAACACTGGTACACTTTCTTTCTAACGTTTGGGTGCATTTAGATCGAGTCTAAGAAAAACACGTGCTTTCACTTGAAAAAGCATTTTTTATACGTCGGACAGTCGGACTACGAGTGCCGCATACGCACAAGCATAAATGAACAGAAACTATTCCTTTGATTGAGTAGAGTCAGACACCAGTTATAAATTAATAGCGTCTTATGGGTTTGCAACAGTTGTACAAAATAAATGCAATGGATGCAAGATATTTAATGGTAGGGATGAGGGATCGATCGATCATGTTTTGATAAATCATGTTAAAATACACTTATTATCCTTCGCCTCACCTTCTTTTCAGTGCCACGTTATTTTTAGATTGATTCTTGATCTTGACATTCTTGAGCCTTAATATTTGGTGTTTATTCCGGATACCAAATATTCGTTTCATAAGCACAAAGTCATACAAGCTAAGCATTATGTACAAATGCATAAGAGCGGATGGGCAATCGATGGAAAAATAATTTATGATCTAAATGTATGTATAAATTGGTGCAATTGCAAGCTTCTTCATGTATTGCAACAATAACGTACGATATAGCCAAAATGTAGACATTAGACACATAGTCTGATCGGATCAGAGCGTTATGCATGTCATACATAAAAAGCATATACATATAACATTTTACTCATTGTGCTCTGTTCTTATCGGGACTTGAGGACTTCTTTCTACCCCTAAGACAATTTTTCTTCTCCGTTAGCAGTTTTGCATTATCGTTTACATATATTTTGTGACTTCTTATGTATGTACAGTTATACATACCAATTAGCAAAAATCATATGGAGCATAAAACAAACTTTTATGTAAAAAGTATAAAGGTGCATCAGATCCATCAACATCAAACTTCATAATCATGTAAGGGATTGGCAATAATGGCATATTATATGGAAGGTCCGTAACTGCTGTATATATTAGTAAATAGTCACAGGTCACAGTCATCATATAGACAGGAAAATTTTTTTATTTTTATAGTAACTTCCGAACTAGAGCAATGCATTGCTAATCTTTTAAGTAGTGCATTTCGCATTCCGGATTGACAGTTACGGATGGAGTGCAATGTGCAATGCAACAATTAACTGCTTAACTTGTCAAAGTTAAGTCTTTTTGCATTTGTATACTTTGTTCAGAGTCGAGATCAGTATCATAAACAAATTTTGCTCAGTTTTTCCAGTCCCAAATTCCCTAATAGCGGGATCGGGATCCTTAAACAATTTTTTTAAATGAGCATTTAATGAGTTCAATGTAGTCTATACTAGGTTCGTTTATCAGAACCAGAACACAACGAGACAAGGAAGTGACCTGCTTAGGAACATGAGGAATTCAGGAACTGCTAACTGGGGTCTTACAGTTATCTATGCATTAAACTTATTGCTTCCAGACAGAGTAATAGTTGGTCGTATATGCATAATTTTAGAACGCCAGCAAGCGAAACGTACAAAGCTATCTGTTAAATCTTCCTCCCCATTATACACAAGAATGCAAAATAAATGTATTTGGCTTTATCAGGATGTTTTGGTCAAATGTGTTTTTGAAAACAATGTCAAATGTGGAGCAGTAAACCTAATAATAATATGCTTTAATATGTAATGCAATGCAATACTTAATATTATATTCATCAAAATATTATGCTTGAAACTGGTGTTTTTGTGCGTATGGTTTAAAAGCACTCATAGTAAGGGAATGAGTCATGTCATGTAATCTGAGGATGACCTTGCATGGATTTGCATATTATTTGTGGTAGCCTGCATTATGTGTTTTAAAGATGCATTATGTTCACTTAAGCATTTTTATGCTGAGACGTAAATAAGAGTTTAGTCCAGACTAGATTATAATTATCTTCCGTCATCCATATTAGTATTCAGTTTCCCTTTTATCAACTAAACTCCAATCTGAATGGAGATTTACATATTAGTTATTATAGGTACCTATACCTATCCACCTCTACACAGTCCACATGTGCCCTGATTGATAGCGTTATGCATGAACTATGGATGCGGATGCAAACTATATTCAAGTTTAACATTCGTAGAAATTTGACTTATTCCTGATAAAATATTTGCAATCATATCTTTAACTCCTGAAAATTCACAGCGAGATGAGTATTGGTTAGTTCATCTACCCAAAGCACTAAAAGAACAAATATATATAAGTCAGTAATATCCCTCCTTCAGTTGACAGTTATGCTGTATGTAGTCATATTATAATTTAAAACGATAACTGATAACTTCCTTTCCCTAAGTACGATTAACAGAATTACTGTAATAAGAAATTTTATCCAAGATTTACAAGAGGACAAAATTAGTCAGCATCAATTGGTTTAACTATACATATACAACGACAAAACATTTACATACTTCTTCATGTCATAAATGTATCATTTTATTAATATAGTTTTGGTATTTAGTACTCCTCTATCCTCTTCTCTTCTATTATTGTCCACCTCTTGTTTCTTTCCGTTTCACGTTGATTTCACTATAGAGAAGAGGGTTCATAAGGTCAATGTAAAATGCTACTGATGGATGCACAAAAAATCTATTCCTCATTTTATATTAAGTGCCTACATGTATGTCATTAAAGAAAAGAAAGATATCTTATTAAAATTTTCCACTAGACAGTAATTACAAGACAAAGAATAGTAAGTATAGTATAAGTTGTCTAAGAAAGGAACGTTTGTAGAATTGTGGATTCATGAACATAACTTACTTCCTCTCTTACACCTACGATACAAGGCAAACGCTGTATGAAATTAAGGATCAGCGTCTTTCTTAATTTTATTTAGATTACTTCGTTATGTATCTAGACCACAGACGTTATTATCATAAAACACGATCATGCTATTCAAAACCACTTGTCCTTCTTCCCTGGACATTCAGTGTTGTTTTGGTTGGATAGGGCATCACATCAGCTTAAACTTAAAGCTGAAATAAACCTTCAGCAGTCAAGAGTTTGGCAGGGTAAATAATTTCCCTTGCTACATCCTTTCAACAGTCATTACTGGATTTTTTAGCTTGTGAAGTTTTCTGTTTTTCATAATGACTCGACTAATATTAAAATTTGGAGCTGTATCTTTTCTAAGTTGCCTGTTTACACTTTATGCGACAGGTACAACAAATATTTTTTTTTTAAAGTTACGTTAAAAAGTTAAAAAATTGCATGCACAAATCTAAAATTTCGAATTATGTTTTTAGAAACGGTGGGTGACCCGGTTGGACCTTGTCATTCACTACCTTTTAATGAAAGCTTCAACATATCAGATTCGAAACAATGTGACAAATATTATGATTGCGTGGAAGGTAATTTAACAGTTAATTTCTGTGAGCAAGGTTTTCGGTTCTCTGAAGAATTCCAGGGATGCGATTTAGCCAAAAAAGTTAATTGCTCAGGAAGAGAGACTGTCAGAAATTTGGGTATGGGATTTTGTCCATGATATAACATATTTATTCATATTAAATTTATAGTATTTGAATTAAAGCAAATTAAGAAAAATACGCTTAAGATGCAAATAAGCTTAATGTTTTGTAGTTTTCACAAATCCAAATGCTTGTCGGAGAGACAAAGGAAACTTTCTCTGCGAAAACAAAAAAGAATGCATTGGAGCTGACCAGGTCTGCGATGGAAATTTCGACTGTTTGGACGCTTCAGATGAATTTGAAAATTGTAGTAAGCTATAATAATAAATAACTTTTATTAAAGATTGGAATGGAAAAAGGATACCTGAAGATAACCATTGTAGAGAAAAGATTGTAAATATCACAATGCCCCAAATTTAACTTTCACCCCTTTTTAGAGTCATCCTGCAAGGGAAACACTTGTGCGCACGGTTGTCTTCCTAATCCCGCACCTGGTTCTTCTGGCACCTGCTTCTGCAAACCCGGCTTCACTAATTCCACAGTCGATATGTCTGGTTGCGTTGATATTGACGAGTGTAGCATTTTTGGCACTTGTTCTCAATTATGCAGCAACTCCCAAGGATCATTCCAGTGCTCATGTATGGTAGGATACAAACTGGAAAGTAACAACCATACATGCAATGCCACAGGTAAGTTTCCATTTAAGCAATTTAAATTGTCTCGTCTCTCACAAACTGTAAACTTGACACATATGGATTACGACTAGTCTGACCTTGACAATGAATGTAAATGATTTTCAGAACCGAAATGGAAATTGATTTATGCAACTAAAACTGACCTTGGGGTTTTGTCAAGAAGCAGCAGCGGAAGAGAACGAAATTATCAAATAACACACAATGATGGTCGGCCTGTGGGAGTTACTTTTGATGCAGGAAACAATCTTACTTACTGGACTGATGCGTCACCTTATTCAGAAGCAATTTACAGGGGTACATTAGATGGGAAGACAGTTGAAGTTGTAGCTGATACTGGTACTTGACAGAATAAATTATATAGAATTTTACTTTGCATATCTATAATTTGTTACAAAATCATTATAGTCGAAATCTTGTTTTGTTCTTAATAGGAATGCTGCTTCCAGAAGGGATTGCCTTTGACTGGATAACCGGAAATATATACTTTGCAGATTCCAACCTTTCGCATATTGCAGTTTGTAGAAATGACACTGATATTTGCTCGGTTCTGATTCAGGAGCGTATTGATAAACCCAGGGAAATAGCGCTGCACCCTAACTTAGGGTAATATAACAGTCATTCTTCATAATTTTAAACCTCATTGTATTTCTTAAAAGTGTAGATATGGAGTTCTATGATAGCCAATACATCTTTGTTTAAACATTTATGTGCTTATAATGTTTTTAGAATCATGTTCTGGACGGATTGGGGTATCGAAGCTGCCATAATGCGCGCTGGAATGGATGGAAGTGATACAGTACCGATTATATCCACCAATATTACATGGCCGAACGGGATTGCAATTGATGAAGGAAATTCCAGAATATACTGGGTTGATGCTTACTATGATAGGATTGAGTCATCTACATTTGAAGGGGAAGATCGACAAATTATTGTCCCTGGGCGAAGAAGTAAGCACCCATTTGGCATAGACGTGTTTGGCGATAGAATATTTTGGAGTGACTGGAGTTCCCATGAAATTAAGGTTAGTATGATGTTCTTAAGTCGACGAGATCAATTTTAACTTTGAAGCTAAATTAAATATATTATTCTTTAACCAACTGTCTATACGTAGAGTGCCGATAAGTTCACGGGTATGAATAGTAAATCTCATGTACAGTCCAGCAAACAAATGAATGGGTTAACTCTGTTTCACCGGGCTAAACAACCTGTACTTAGGAGTAACCCTTGTACACGTGCAAGATGCTCTCATATCTGTACACTGACACCCTCTTCATCCTTCCGCTGCTTTTGTCCAGTAGGCATGACCTTATCTGCAAATGATGGTAGAACGTGCTCCGGTAAGCATTTAGTTTTATAAATACGCTTGGCTATGCATGCATAAAAACTTCACGTATAACGTATATGGTGTTAATTACAAGCATTAATTGCTCTGCTTTGTATTTGTAGAGCCGGAAGATCTGCCCAAGTTGGTAGTTGCCTTTAAAAGCACTATTAAAACTATGCGATTTAATTCCATCGGTAGGGATATCTTTGATCCTATCACGTTCCCTCAAATTAAGTCAATCAGTGCTATCGTCTACAACCCAATCAATCACACGATCATCATGAGTGATAGCGCCTCCAAGAAAATCTTTGAGTATAGCATTAACAGAAAGAAGCTGAATGTCCTAATCGATCAGCATCTGGACATGGTAAAAGCAATGGATATTGGTAAGTTAATTTATTTTAAATTGTAATCCAATTGATTTTATCTACAATTTCGTTTGACTGAAGTTTATCTGTATGCAAATATATAATGAATAAATAGACGTAGTCGGAGAAAATCTTTATTGGGTGGATGGTGGAAGGCAAACTGTGGAGGTGATGTCATTCCGGACAAGTGCAAGGATAACCTTAATGACTGGGGTGGAAAATACCTACGACATTTTGGTAGCTCCAGAGATTCGGTACGTTTTGTATTAATTGACAAGTCGATACTAGTAAATTTGCATTTAAGCTTCTTTGTACCATTATAGTTAAAAACTATACTAATTTAAATTATATTTCTTTTGTTAGTTCACTGTTCCTCGCAAAGATGGGCAAGAGAGGAGGAAAAATTTATAAAATGTACATGAATGGGTTCAGTAACTCGGTAATGCAACGTGTGGGCGATAAAGAACCAGTTGCTCTTGCTTACGATAGGGAATTTGGCACCATATTATGGTAAAGGGTTTAATTTTCAATGTAATTTAAATTTAAACTTTTAAACGATTCAAATTGGTTTTATTGGATTTTATCATATTAATTAGTGTGAATAATTTATGCAAATAGGGCTGACAAGGTTCACAGGAGCATAGAGTCTTCAACTGTAGAGGGTCAAAGTACACGCATTACCAATCCACAACTAGGTGCACCCACTGACGTAGTCAAGTTCCAGAATCAAATCTTTTGGACCGACATGTTTACCCAAGAGCTTAAATCAGTAATGGTGGGAGACAATCCCTACATTCGCACTATCAGATTAGGAAGTTTTGAAAACGACAATTCTACACTTCCGGCCAACGGTACAAATTTCATGGGAAAGATTACTGTCATCAACAAGGATTTGTCATATATAGATGATCTACGAAATAAGCATGAATGCTCTACCAAGAATGCAACGAACAAAGGGTGCTCTCACTTATGTCTTCTTTCCGGAGAAGAATTCACAGGCGTCTGCAAATGCCCGGATGGATTAACGTTGGACCAAGACGGAGTGACATGCGTTAGGCCTTCTACCTGTGAAGTAGATCAGTTTACATGCAGTGATGGGATGTGCATCAGTCGGTCATACATTTGCGATGGAATCCCGGATTGCAGTCAGCGTGAGGATGAGGTTAACTGCAACCAAACAACATGCATACAAGGAAACTATAAGTGTGAAGTCAATGGTGTATGTATTCCAGGTAAGAGGACAATAATAATAAAAAATTTTAAACTTAGTTTTTACAGACGTTACTTGATTAATCGTTTTTAGCTCATTGGGTGTGCGATGGCGAGCAGGATTGTGCTGATGGAGCTGATGAGCAACAAAACTGTACTTATAAACCTTGCAATGAAGGTATACTGACATTGATATTCTCTAATCATTCCATGAAAATCTGACAATCTCTAATCATAGAAACGTCTCTTTTTAACAGATTTTGATTTTAGATGTGAAAGTACTGGTCGCTGTATCCCAAAATCTTGGCAATGTGATCATGCTTACGACTGCCCTGGAGATGATTCGGATGAAAGAGGATGCAATTTCACATGTCCGGATGGATTTTTTAAATGCGCTTCGTCACAGCTTTGTATCATGGGGGATTGGGTTAGCAAGCAAGATTTAAAACAATCTATTACGTTTCAAATATTTTCTCCTTCCTTTGCGGATGTATATGTAGATAGTTTGGAAACTTTACATTTACATCATTGATGCTTTCACAGGTTTGTGATAAAGACAAGGACTGTGAAGATGGGTCGGATGAACCCCTAAGCTGTGTTCATAAACCTTGTCCTCCAGAAACTCAGTTTACTTGCAACAATGGGAAGTGTATTGACAAATTTCAAGTTTGCGATGGATTTCTTAACTGTGCTGATAACGAAGACGAAAAAGACTGCGATCCAGCAGGTAGAAGCAGTAGAGTTGAAAATGGTAACATGACGGTCTCGGTCAACCCTGAGTCGGAAAATAGTAGTAGCGGTTCTACAGTAGCAATTGTACTGGGAATAATCATCATAATTGTTCTGGTGGCAATTATTGTTGTTCTTGTCCTTCACAAGAAAAACGTACAACCCAAAGTTCTTGTTAGGCCATACGTTCAACAGTGGTATGCTAAATGAGCCATTTATGAAGCATTTGATCAACTAACAAAGTTAACAGCCATGATCATGATTCTGTTATTTGGCGTGTAATCTTTATATCGCAGGAATAAGTACATCAATGAGCCTGCTAGAAGAATGTTTGGAGATGGACGTGGTCAACAGAAGTTAGACTGTGAGCAAAACGTGTACGATGAAGTTTATGCAGGGGGTAGTGCCACATATTGTAATACTGGTGTATATGAAGAAGTCGATAGTGTGGTGGATGTAAGTATTTCACTAATGATATGAAGGTTAAATTTTTCTGATAAAGATCTAATATTCAAATTAACTACTAATATTTTTCTACATAGTTTGAGCCTCATCCATCGGATAAAAGATCACAGAGGGATCTAGCTGCCCGCAGTTTCGCAGATTCGGGAATTTTAGGTTCAGAAAGAGAAAGCTTATACGAGGAAGCAGAAGACTGCGGTAGCCACTACGTTTCTTACAGTCAGAAAGACAAATTATTGGCAAATTAAGATTGCTGAGCAATCTAAAATGTTATAAATTTATATCTGGTCATTTTCAAACACTTTAATCGTTATAAGCTATGTTATTTTTGTGTTGAACACAATAAAATTACATTAGATATTATTAAATTCGTTGCCGAAAACCCTATAAAATGTTTTCATCACATCATTTCTTCAATCAACTTAAAAAATCATCCATGTAAGCCTTTTTCTAACGTTAGCATTCTTTTAGGCGAGTTAGTTGTGATGTATAGAAAGATAGGTGAACTTTAAACGCAATAATTATGAACAATATCTAACAAAAACTTGAGGTAAACAGTATACAATACCTTGGTTTATTATTAGTCTTACACTTCAATGAAATTTACAATTCGTACACCCAATAGTTTCAACAATGACTTAACTTTCTCTTAAAGATTTGCGTGAAAATCAATTAACAAAATACACTTATTTTACAAATTTATAATTTTAACGTGTCAATACGAGAACAAATGGAACAATGGAACGTCAACAAACTAATAGATTAAATGCTCAGTAAAGGGATCCTAATTTGACCATAATCATTTCTATTCCTTTGCATCACCAATACCATCTGCATTAATGGCAAAAACAGCTTCAGATTCTGGTAAGCATGGGGAATCGTAGATTTTGCAAATTCGGGTTTCACCTCGTCCTTTCCGAAGATAAAGCCTGTTTTAAAATGAACAAACAAATTTATTGTTACATCTAAGTTTGGATTGAATAATTTAGGCACTATTCCTTTATTAATATAGGTGGTTTTGCTACCTTGTGGTAGATGAATGTGCCATTATGTTTCCTCCGATTGGTTTCTTTGGATCCGCCGCGAACATTGCACTCCCATCAACTTGTGCGACTACTTGATTGGTGAGAACGACGGCAACTCCAAACTGAATGTTAGACAAATACATTGCAAGTATTTTCAGACATCCCCAGTTTCGAATGAGTGTTGCGCAAGAATATGAATATGAATACTATTCAAGATTAAACTTCTTAAATTACCTCATCAGACAATCTTAAAAGGGTTCTCAGAAACCTCGCTAAATGCATCTGCCTAGCTGATAATTCTCCTCTTCCTGAATAGTCTGTGCGGTAAAGGGACGTGGCACTATCCACAATCAGTAAAGCGTACCTGTGAATGAAGAAATATATAAGTATAGTAGGCGAAAAAGTAGGCATTAATTAAGAAAGATATTAGTTTTAGATCTATAAAAATTTCTTCTTGCTGTTTTTAAACATTACCTTGATTCAGTCATCATGGCGGAAGCATTGAATAAAAGTTGGGTTTGATGATCAGTATTGTACGCTCTTGCAAAAGCTACGTTATCGAGGACATCACTTCCGTTTAAGCCATATCTTTCTGCAACAGCCAACAACCTCTCCGGTCTGAAGGTTCCTTCAGTATCGATATACAAACACTTACCTTCCCCACCACCTTGATCTATTGGTAGCTATAGTTAGAATGAAAAATTATTTGAACATGACACCGAAATTGCGGGGTTTACATCTTATAAATAGTAATTACATTCAAATTCATGCATATATACAAACAAATTATTAGTAGAATTCTTTTTTAGAGTGTCAAACACTAAGCACTTTATTTTACTACATAATTCATAGAGCCATTAACTTACCAACAATTTGTCTGCCTTTGCTTCGCTAATTCCTTTAATGAGCAATAGTTGTTTTTTAGGTGCAAAGGCAACTGATTCAACTGTATGAAAACCAGCTTCCTGTAGCTTTTTGATGTCCCCTGCTGTAATTCCATTTCCCTGTCCCCAACAAGATAAAGTTAATTAAAGACAAGACAAAAATAATATGTACATACAATGTAGGTAAAAAACGCTGTGACATCTTATCTATCGTCCTACCTCTAGTTTAGAAAGTAGTTGAGGTCCTCCCTCTTCCTCTTCTTGAGCATCTTGGTCAGATTGCTGTGCCACAGCTTGCACTTGAGCTTTAGGAACCTCTTTAACTTTCGCCCCACTTTTTCTGCTTGTGGTCGTACTCATTCTTCACCAAGTTAAAAAAAAAATAACTTTCAGATGTGTTTCTCAATACGGTCAGTACTACTGGCTGTCCACCTAATTACAGATTTTCTTAGTCGTCTTCAGCCTTGTTCTCAAGATCTACAAACCAAAACCCAAGCAAAATCAATTATCATTTCCACCAACAAACCATTGGAACTTGGAACAAACAAACACTACAAGCTTCATAAAAAAATTACCAAAAATACATACCAATTTTCATAAATCATACATATATAGCACATAGTACATTAGTCTCATTCTCATCGCCTTTCTCACTTAGTTCGTTTACCAAAAAACTTTAAATTTTTAAACCAATCAAAAAAAACCAAAGCACTAACTAATAAAATAGCTAACGTCAAAAAATCATGAAAAGAAAAATATTTTAACAGGGACTTAAAACATTTCTGTTGTGCTGATAGCAAATTGGGTTCGACATATATATGGACCATTTATTATTCAATTACTTAAAAGAAACTAATTTAAATATTTATTCTTTAAATATTTTGTATTTTAACTTAATATGACTAAGGATCTTATCTGGATTCTGATTGTTGCTGTCATTTCATTGTCGTTCTTAGTTCCAAATACCAAAGTACAGAGTACCGCATTGCCGCCTTCCAATGTAAATATTAGTACGCGGGCTGGGGTAACATGGAACATGCTCTTTGTTCAAACACCAACAAAGTAATACATACCTATAGCCTGGGCATTGGCTATTTACACTCGGTTATCTGCAACGCACGTGCTACAGCCGGGCGCTTGCATATTTACCTTAGTAATACAATTCGGCTATAGCGCGCGCGTTGCATTTAGCCGAGTGTAAATAGCCATTGCACAGCGAGTATGCATGCAGGTGCTACCCTACCCAACCCACAACCCACCCCGCTTTGCTATGGACTCATTTAATTATCCAAAGGTTTAGAAAGCAGCTTGCAGAATTATGAAAAGAAGAAGTAAAGCATTCCTTTAATCTGGGAGTGATTGTACCTGTACCTGCACACGAGTCGTGTCAAAGTTGAAAGATTACTGGGACCATTCTTATATTCGAGAATCTGTCCAGCAGCGACTGTGCCATAACATCATAAGCCTACATCATAGAAACTAGTATAGAAATGAGATAAGCAATAATGAATAATGCATATGATAAAAAGTGAAAATTGCTAAGCCGAGAAATATCCGAGAATCGTCTTATGTCTTAGCTAATAAGTATTTTGTTTGCAAAAAGAGTCGATTATGTTGCATAAAGATTACGTATTAATCTAATTTTCAGTCGTTTAAGGTTTTTACGAATCTAATTTTTAGTTGATTTTTGATTGGATAGTAAACGACCATTTTAAATTTTAATTGTAAGGTTAAATTTGGAATGTGGCATGAATTCTTATTGCGTACAATGCTGGTTTAGTTTATGGCGACATTTTAAAATTATTATGGTAAAGGGTAAGTATACATACAATGAAAAATACAAATGTGTGCGGCAACTGATGAATTTTTGCAGATATTTCATTCAAAGACGTCACCGTAAAAGGCTGTTGATTATCATGTGTGCTCCCATATTTCATAGCGTTATCGCTGTTTTAGGAAATAGTTCAAGGTAATAAGTAATCACTTTCATTGTTGT
>JAHZNG010003809.1:0-19570 GCA_027744375.1 Orchesellides sinensis | reverse complement strand
AGGCAGTAGGCATGTGTTGCTGTTGTGTCTGGGTGTGCAATATGCAAAAAATATACAGAGAGAATTCTTGAGATTCCATTGAGACATGATCTGATTTTTATATATTTATATTATTATTAGCTTGTTCTTCTCTACGGCTTCTTTTTTCCTTTCATTCATTCATGCTCCATGTGTGTGTTTTATTTATGCTACTCAATGGAATTGAAATGGCTAAATTGGCTCACACTCCCAGTATCTTTTTTTTTGTAAATCTGAGTAAATTTGGAATTGTCTTTTAAAATCTTCTTCGTCGTCTCCAACTACAAAACACAATAACTTGACAATCCTCTTTTGTCATATATACATATCCCATTTACGCATTAGCCAATCATAAAATGACACAGCATAAAGTTTTCAAATTCTTTTCTCCTCCGTGGCCAAACGTTGATTTTTAGTATATCCTCCTCTTTCACAGTGTGAAATTATATCATGGTATTAAATGTTATACACACACATACCGCGTGCGGGTTTGCGCTTCATTTCACTTTTGCAATGCAGAATATACTCATGTGTGTATCATCGTTGTCATGTATGAATTCAAATATATTACAAGTATGACTATGATGATATGTTGAATTGAAGGGAATGTGACGATGAGGATCAGCACAGCATATTATAAAAAAGACAGAGTGAAATAAAAAGTGATCCCTATTTCTGCTGACTCATTTAAAAACCAAAATGCGAGCGTGGTTGGGCTTTTGCACACTTTAGATAGATTTACACACACAGCTTGGAAAATTGATGAGAATGACTTGTCATTGCTATAAGTTCATGATATCCAATCCATCCGATAATCGAGCTTGCCCGTATGTACACAATATCCATTTCAAGTTTAAGGTTATTCATTTCACATGGAACTAGGATCAGGTCAACCAAAACCAATAACATTATATGTACATATGTGTAATAGGTAGAAAGAGCAGCAGATGCATAGCAAATCCTTGTTATCCAATTCATCCATTAAAACATAAATAAAAAATGGACAGGCTGTGCTAAAGCGAGAGCCTTTTTTATTCATTATCATTTCACTTGATCCTGATTAATCGAGCAAAAGACTTCTTAGAAACTTTGTACAGATACATACAAGATGATGAGCAAAAGTGCAAGCAAAAAAAGGGTTTTTCCTTTAAAACGATTGCATGATAATGTATGCATAGGTATATATTTTATATTCACATATATATCTTGTTTCATTTAAAATGAATCTACAAAAAAACTGGCCAGAGTCAGAAGAAGAGCGATCCATTCCGTTGGTATTGATATCTTTTCTGATGATGATGTTGCGTTTGTTGTTGTGTTTGGATGATGAAGTCACACAAGGCAAGGGCAGTATAATATTATCGTCATCACATCATCCTCCGAGCAACTTTGACATGATTTGTACATTGGGTTATTTCCCTATCGCGGTTCACTCACTCACTCTCAGTTCGTCGTATCTCTTTTACAGGCGATTACTTAGCATGTTACGACATTTTTTTCGCCAGTCAATAAATCTAAATGAATGTATAGCTTTTTTACGAGCTGGCGACAAGTGGTGGCTCTGCCGTTTAGAATAATTTGAGCAAATCACTCTCTCTCGCTTATAAAGAGGTCTGGATGAAATATAATGCATGAAATGGGCTAAATGTATGTATTGAAGCGTGAAGGAAAGAGATTTTTTGAAAAAATGTATGATAGGAGGATGATATCTCATAATAAGAATGTTCATCTTCGTCTCAAGAGTTAGTCACAGGGTATTATTTTCATATGGTGACCTTATACCCTTTTTGCTTTAAGAGTGTGATGTGTTATGCATGAGTAAAGTCCTTAAATGTGGGATATAGCCTTCTCTCTCACAGTCAGTCTAATTGTAATGGGTTCTTAAAAACTTTTTGGATTATTTAACTCATGCAGAGTGAGAGAATTCCCAAATGCTTTTTCGTCTTGACTTTGGAAGAGAAGGAAGAAGAAGACTTCGTAGCAAAAGTTTTTGTTGTGAAATGAGAAAATGGATTTAAAAGGTTTTTCGGAGGCGGAGAAGAAGAGAGTTTGAAGTGTGGTGGTGGTGCAGCGTGGAAGCATGAGCCATAACCACAAAATGAAGTGGAGTGAGTGAATGTTGTGATGTTATGTTGCTCTTTCTCTCTTATAACGTTATGTATATGCATGTATGTGTGAGAGAATGTAGTATAAAAGGAGAAGAATCAAGTGTGCATAATCCTTTTGGCAGGGCATCTGGGTCCCATCTGGAAATTATAAAGTAACATGCGCTCGCTGCTGCTCCCTGTTTCTTATAATGCTTTCAATATTACTATTATGCTTATAAACAATTGCATTCTCTCTCCATTTCACTCTTTCAGTGTAAATAGTCTGGTGTAGTAATTTTCTGGTAAAGTCTCAACCTCCTCTTATAGAAAGAGAGAGAGAGAGCTCTAAAGGAAGATGGAAAATGAGCAAAGAGTTTTTTTTGTAAAATTCTCTGGAAAATCTTGCTTTAATCCCTTTTTCCTCTCCTTTTGGCTTTTTGGGAAAATAAATGAGATGAGGTGATGTGATGGTACAGTGCGTACACATAGGCTCTCATATACTTTGGGCTTATACTTACGCCAAGCTGTGAATGACTTTTCGGTGAAGCCAGGCTAAAATAGAAATGACCGAGTTATTTGGCGTTTCTCAACTTGTTCCTCCTAAAAGCTTGATTCAGTTTGGCAGTGGAGCTGGAGCGTAATATAAAGGAACACAACATAACATAATATCTCACACATACCCAACTTCCATTCTAAATCCTCCAACGGCATTTTCGGTTTTTTCTCATCAAAACTAGACTTGGTTCTTGTGTTGAGCTCTCTCTCGTTCTTCTCCAGGCAGAAAATGAAAATGGAGGTGAGGCATGAGGGAGAGAGGATGAAGGGCGGTATGGGAGGAAAGTAACTGTTGTTTTGGAAAGGGTATATAGGTATGTAATATGTATAATGGCATGGCGTATCATCATCATCAACATCATATGGCCTTGCGATGCATTGAATTGCATCATGGCATGATGGTGGTGGCAGGCAGGCGGAAATGGTATAAGAGAAGCCCAGATCTTTGATTAAAACTATTAATCACTGGCCACACAGGATAGGTAATAACTGCCAACCAGGCTTCTTCTCATTCCATCATCCATTCACCATTCTATTTTCTCTTTCCTACGCCTGGATACGATACACTTATAATGCTATCTAAACTATATGCGGTCTTGATCCATATGTTTATATTTTTCCCTTAAAAATATATATTATCTTCAAGGTGGCTTTTTACTGAAAATCCTTAAAGAAAATCCTTATTTTCGTATGAGAAGAAAAATTCACAGATAATTTCCAACTTAAAAATAGGGAGAGTAATTTTTGAAGGGTGAGAGCGGTTTTAAGGGGTTATGGGAAAATTTTATTTTAAAGGTTGTTTTAAGAAAATGGATATCAATTGGGAATAAACTTTGAAACTTTTGATTCTCATTTCTATTATGAAATATTCACACAACTTGATTTGTAGACAAATTTACGCTAATATTTACATCATGCCTTTAACTTCCTGCTGCTCCATTTTGTATACGTAGACTAACCAGTTTTACACAAAAATATTTCCGAAGGCAGTACAAGATCAAAAAGCGGGATGGTTATGGTGGATAACCAAGCATATGATTTTTCTGATGAAGAATGGCGATTCTAGCCGACTAACAGACAGTTCTTGATCTTTTTGACTTGTTCAAGTGTTCTAACGCTGTTAATCCCCTTGTAATTCGTCTTTTTGATACTCACGCCATATTTTGATGAAACTGAAAATGCTGGAGAGATGATAAAAACATAAAATGCAGTTTACAGATTCAGTTTATATTATAATGGCAGTTGGTAATGTACACATAAAGCATCCAAAATATCCATATCTCGCATGCCTTCAAGCTTCCATGTTATGTTATGATTAGCTCACGACTCATGCAAGAAGGAGGAGATTTCCATACGAAACGAAAAGGAAGGATTCATTTTCTTTGCAGCCATGCCGTAGCGTATATGTACATAGGCTCTACTATCAACTGTAATAACCATAATAACATACGTACACAAACGAAAGAACATCATTGCATAGCAAACAGGAGATTTTTTTGTATAACATCATCGCATCGGCATGATCAACAAGAGAGTCCAGGATAAAATTCCTTTGAGCTATGTAATCCAATGGATAATATTATTATTGTACAAATGGCCATCATATAGTTTTTATATGTGTTGTGTACAATGTGGTTAATGGATACATTTTTTTATTCTTTGTATACGACTTTTCGACTTGACTCGCCTTTTTAATGGCTCCATGAAAATCACTCTTTTGAAGAGTGAGTGAGTGAATGCAATACTTGCATATCAAATGATAATATAAAAAATGTAAAAAGGAACATGGGGTTTTTCCTTACGTAAACTCAAGTACAAAACATAAGTAAGCTTGACCGACAAAACCAGCCGACCTTCCATTTTTTTCATCCGCCATCATCATTTATGTGTTATGTACTTATGTACACGTATCTCCAGCAGAAGAAGATGCAGACATAGAAAATATGATACTTTTCAGGGTCTTCTTTTGTATACATTCTCGTCAAGTGAAGCATTAAAAACATTCTTGATGTAGTTGGGTATTAAAGTGTTTAGAGTCAAGTTGGATACGTTTTGAAGTTAGTCATTCACTCGTGATGGCTTTTTTTGTTTACAATAAACAGAAATGACTATGAAGAAACGGGATTAAAACGTTTAAAGGGGAATTAAGTCTTTTATATTTACGTTTAAGAATAAAGAATTACTTAGAATAAATATAGACTCTTGAGTTGATGACGACAAACAACCCTTCATATGCACCAACAACAGTTAATTAGGAATGTGGTAAAAACTTTACATTTACATAATAACAAATGAAGCAAATATTTAAGCAATGCAATGGAACACTTGAGTGACCACTCCTGAAGTGTCTTGTTTATTGTTGCTTTGTACTTGTATAGGAAGGTAGTAGTTTTAATACATGCTTATAAGCTACAAAGCATAATCATGTTAAGGAGTAAGTCATTTTGTGATTGTTTGCAAAATGGTAATAAGTACATTATTAAAATGGAATAGAAGAGCCCTTGACAAGTCTCACTAGTCCTTTTATCGTATGGTTTGTGGTTAATACACAAAAATAATAATAAACTTAAGAGACGAAGAGGTCATTGAATGTTGTATGATGATGAGGAGCGATTGAGCATGAGTGTACAAAAATACATTTAGAAATTTATTGGACATGGACAATCTGTTTATTTGGCATTCATGAGGATAGGGCTTTGATATAAAAACGTTAATACAAATATAATACAGAGTGAGCAAACGCTTTGGTCAATATTTACATCGGACAACTTCACACAAGGATCTCTATGGCTTGTAGCAATGAAATTTTAATCCGGGTTTTCACTCTTTTTATTCAAGAGGAATAATAAAAAAGTACATTTTTCAATGTGGAAAGTGAAAATAGGGGGATTATAAGTTGGAGCGGTTGTTTGGTCGCGGTAGATGAGTTTTTATGTTAAAATTTACCAAACAAGCTATAGCTAACCAACCAACTACCACATCACACAAGCCAATATATGCATTCAGAATTGACAATGATCATGTTGACATTCATGATTATTAGCAAAAGAACGAAAAAAACCTTACCACCTGCAGGACATCATGCATATTTCACCATTGCGAAACGCAACCAGTAAAAGGAAGCGGCTTATACTTATGTGAAATCGCTTTCTACAATAATTTTTTATACAATTTTTTCTCTTGGTCGTTGGGTAAAAAGGGTTATTCATTTATTCATTCAATAATTCACACGAGTGTCCTTTACAACATGGGAGCTCTCGCGCTCTATGCTTTGGGAGCTTTATTAGATGCACACAACAAAAGGCAATACACCGCAATACACAATTCAATATTTAATCTCTTTTGCTTATACGCTCTCAATAATAAATTAGAGCAAGCTTTACTTACTGCTGAATCAGAAAACCATAATTGTGTACAATAAGCGAACTACGTACTTTACTCCAAGAGGAAAAAATATGTTTTTGAAATTTTAATCCGACCACAATAAAAATGCGAAGTACGTAATAACAGCTTACAGCTCTTGTTCAACACCCGCCGCAACATACATTTTTCATCCTGTTCACTTTTCCAGTAATAATACGAGCGATGACCCGTTTTTTAAAATGCGTGTTCGCTTATTGTAAGTAATTATTTTTAAGAAGGAGTAGACATGTACCAATCAAATGAATACACAAGTAGGGCTGGTGCATTACATGAGTTTGGTCTCACCACCTTTGGGATAATGGTGGAGGTGGTTTGTGGTGATAATGAAATATTTCACATAATTTCTAATTCTACATGGGGATACACACTCGGCACCGCGCTTATCATACACATTTCCGCCTATTCCCTATCATTTTTTCAAATTGCTTATTTTCTTCCATTTGCTCTGTTAAAAGGCTGCCGACTCTGATTAAATAGTTACAACAAAACTACAGTTATCACACAATTCGCCACCACCTTTTCTTCTTTAGCCACCATCGCACCGCCAAACCACCACCGCCTTTTTATGTTGTTGTCACCTTGTTCAAAAATACAGATTATGCTGGGCGGGGATGTGGAAGGTTCAGGAGATACAATATCATGTATACAATTTCTATATTATGTATTATTTAAACCCAGACGGATTAGCTAAATAACAATGCAACGAAAGAATTAAGACGGAACTAAAGGGTTAATCTTTTTGTATTGCAAAATATTTGCCCGAAGAGAAACAAAACTACAAAAATTTAATATAAGTTAAAACGATGATTGGTTGATCTGTACTTATGTGAATATTTTTTCATGGATGCTTATGTATCTATGTAAAAGCGTTTATATGCACCTGCACGCAGTAAACAAAGAAGGTTAGACAGGCGTGTGGACAAGAAGAGACGTAAGAGGTGGATAAATTCTTTTCTTTTTTCAGCTGTCAATTATCATTGTAATAAAAACGTTAATCTTGACACAAATGTGGTTTTATGGGGTGTGAATTTAAAAAGGTTGGATGAATAAGAGATAATGGGAGAGTTTACCTAGTTTAATACAATAATGTATGGATATATGTGTGAATATCATCATTAGAAAAAGGTTGTGTAAAATATGTTTTGGTGGAGGATGATGTGTCAGCAGTTCCGCCTGTTTCTAGATTTGCGAAGCATTTCATTCTTTATTATTGGAAACACACCATTTTTTAAAGATTACAAGACAGACTTTTATGTTACTTGTGTAATATAGTATTTTGCTTAAGGATATTGTTATCCTTTACTTGTACAAATTCAAAAGTCAGGTTGAGATATGGGTTGACAGGTTGATGTGATGAGAGTAAAAAAATCTTCCTTTTTATAAAGCATAAGGTTTCCATCCATCTTTCTTCCTTAAAAAATCGAAAGCAAAAACAGACATTCTGTTTCTTTTTGATTTGCAAACAATATGTTTAGCGCTTGCGTATAATTTATGCAACTTCCGTTTCAAAACTTTTTTTGCTTGTCTAATTTAAACTGAAGTGGGGATCGTGGATGTCTATTATTTATGCCATTTAAGCTTGCGGCTGTTTTATGGAAATTTATGTGTTATTTTTCATGTACTACTGAGAACTACTAATTGACGTCTTGTAAAATGAATGTATATGATTGTGTATGGGTAACACTTATGCGTGTGATGTACTAATGTATATTATTTTCTTTGTTTGACATGACTAAGTTTATCCAGATATTATTGCTTTACCCTATTTTTCAGAAACGTACATATCTGTTATACTATTAGTCTTTATATACACTTTATAAACATTTTTGTGACGTAAAGTCACAACTGTGGTAGCTTATCATAATCTGAAATTAGATATTAGTTGGAAACCAATACATTTACAGTTTACTCTGTGCCAAACCTACATCCCATGTAAAAACACATACAGCCATTCAAAAATGTAAAAATACATTGTATAAACGAACAAGCAATTTTGTGGTGTATATTAGGGTAGTAGTATAACGCTTGGTTGGTGTGCGCACTTGGCCATTTTTACTGAAATGACACCCCACAGGGAATATGATCATTGGCTACGTCATGCAACTCAATACCTGCACGCTATTTCATGATCATCCTTCATTATGCATCTATATAATAACTTTTTACGCTGAACTTAACAGCTAAAAACTTTGTATCCTTCTCGTCTCTCCGTCTGCCAAAAAAAAACTTTCCACAGCAGCCTCACCCGGTTTTTAGTTAACGTTTGTCCGGCTGTTGTTTTTTCTATCATGATAAAATGAGCAAAAGCACTATAAAGTACAAACACAACCGTTTTTGCTCACAGTTTATATATAAATGGATAATTTGATACCAATATGTGATGATGATGGTTATAATAATACGAATTTGAGTCTCGTGGTTTTTGGTAAATGATGTTCAGCCAGGTTGCGTTTTTTATAAGAAACCCACACGTACAACAAAAACACGATAGAAAAAGCGTAGTATAATGTAAGTAGTAATCGATTTGAAAAGAAGGAATTATGTGAAACACGAGCATGAGAGATATATAGACGATTTACTTAAAAAGATTGGGTTGCTCCTCCTGGCCTGTATTGCAACATCATCTGTTACAATTACATCATTTTTTTAAAACATGAGGGCAAATCATGCTGAAAAATGCACCTGACACAAAACTCTTTTTTATTATAAATTACAGCCAGTTGCACTTTATTCCTGGTAATTGAGTGAAATTCTGACCGTAATTTTCACAAATAACGGAGAAAAAACAAGGAAGAAGTCACAACAGAAGTCGTTTTTAAAACGGCCATTTAAATTTCACCACGTTAATGATGACATGCATCACCTCAAAATGGTTTTTTATATTTTTACAACCTCTACATATATTCATCTAGTCATTTGTTCCATCTCTTTTTTATACAAACACACAATACAATCATCATCATCATAATTAGCCTTCGTTCAGTTGTCAAATACATTGTGCGGTGAGGTTTTATGTAGGAAAAAAATAAACTGGTGGAAAAATGTTTTTCCGTCTTCAGCTAATTTAGTTTGAGGAATTATTGTAGACTGCTGGTGATGTTGGTACTGATTTTTATAGCGATCGGTTTCCTATACATGTGTTATGTTATATAGACAAATACAACTGGAAAAGAACAAAAAGCAGTGAGAAGAGCAAAAGCATGTAATATTTATTGACTTGATGATGACAAGAAAAGGCCGAAGCTCTGTGATGTTTTTAAGAAGCGGAGAGAGAGCTATTTTATTTGGCTCCTGCCATCACATCACATTACAACAACCTCACATGTCCATTGTAAATCTTGCGCCAGTTTAAAACAAAAATACTGACACGCATTATATTTTTTGTATGAATGTATTTTTATAATACCCACACGCCTTTATATTATATGGAATCCGGTACCAATAATCTGTATGTATGTGTATGTTACATCGTTTCTGTAGGTTTTTTTATTTCTCTCTCTCATGGTTGATGATGGTGAGCCCATAAATCTTTGGCAATTGCTCTAAACAAACACCCTCACACTTTTATTTTGACCGAATTAACAAAAACGTATTTGAAACCAGGAAAAACAAACGAAAAATTGTACATTTTTACGTTTTAATGCGTAACATATAAAATACACTAATGTGATACATTTATCTTGATGTGATTTTCATTTGAGTTTACAAAATAAATAACAAAATCTGTCTTGAAAATTTTCACAACTTTCATTTCTCGCATTCTCCCAGAGTCAAAAGAGTCAGAGGCAATTTATTACGTCACTTTAACTTATTTTGTAAAAAGCCAAAGTGCATTAGAGAAAAAAAGAAGATGAGCACACACACACACATATACATTTTTTGTTCAGGATGTCTTTTGCCAAGTCAATCGAAATAGCTATGGCGCAGATGTGATTTTAAATGAGAGTCAAAAGAGAAAAAAATCTATTTCACTGAGCAATTTAATGGACTTGATGAATTTTGAAATGTGTGTAAGAGTTGTAATATTGGCTAAAGATGAAGAAGAAAAAAAAATTGCAAATGTTGTTATGTCTATTTGGTCGTAGGCAAAAGAAATTTATAAAAAAGTTATCATGGCAGAGTAGAAGTAAGCATATGTTGTACAAGAGCAAGCGAAGAAATTTCGAAGGAGCAGGATGTAATTTGTTTTTATGGGATTTTAGTTGCCTCGAGGAATTGTAATTGAGTTGTATTATATGAATGGATACAAAATACACATGCATACTCACAAGATGGATTTTGAAATGGATACGATAAGTATGCTGCTTTCCATGTCGATACACAAGTGCAAAAAAGCAAACCAGAGTTGAGAAACAATGGAAGAAGAATCTGGCTAATTAGCTTGGATTGTGTTTATGTGTGATCGGATCAAGAAGTATTATCATCATCATATATATACATGTAACATGTGATCCTCTTATGTATTCAAAAGCCTGTGATTATAACTTTAGGCTTTTTTGTCAAAATACTAATTTTTCACTGCTGGAAGGGATCAAGGTGTAGATTTAATTGTAAAGTTGGAGTTAATAATGATGATGAACAAGAGCCATTCTCATCAACATTTTATATTTTGTATATATAACCCTTTCCTCTCTCCAACTTGTCAATATTACATAGGTAATATTTTTAAAATATTAAATTCATCGCCTGAAACTTCATGCCTTATAACTTATAAGCCTTTACTTGAGCAAGTATATTAGGATTACATATTGGCAAGTTAATGACGCGAATGAGCTGAAGAAGGGATCAGAAGAGGAAATTGGAATCCGTCTCTATCCATATGATGCCCTCTGCGTCTATTTCTGCCCTCCAGCCCGAATCTAATCAGCTGAAATGAAATTTTTACTTTTTCTCAAGCAACCAAGCCGCTGCTATTGTTGTTTTGTTGGTTACAAAACAAAATACAACTTTTGTCTCTGACTATCGGTCTAATGATCAACACAAGTAGTATTGTTTTTATATACAGACTCACAAGAGATATCTAAAAATGAGTCAAGTGGAAGTAAGAACACGTATATATAGTGGGCTTATGCCGAGTACAAATTTTCTGTGACCCCATCCATCCATTGCACTTAACTAACATGCTTACTCACCGTTGTTTGTTGCCGTTGGCCACTTAGACCTTGCACTTGGCATGGTTTTTGCATCTGACAAGTGACTGATAGCAAATGAGCACACAACGGAAAAAAGCAGATGTAATGTACATAAGGATACATGGTATAAGGTATAAAAAAGATAGTTTTAGATGGATTGAGAGCAAATGAATGAATGGTCTGATGGATGGATTGATAGGAAACATTAGAGAAGTTCCTACTCTGGACTGGAGTCATCAGCCAGCACAAGAAATGGAGTATTAGTAACAGAGGTTAGATTATTACGGACCGTTGCGCTTCTACGAGTCCAAAAAATGTAAATGTATTTTCCCCTCAGAAAATGAGCATAAAATCCCGAAAGGAATCAAGTAGTACAGAGTAGCAAAACCGATTTCCCGTTAAGATCATCATCGGACCTTGAATATCTAAATCCAAACTGCATCAGCATGATGATGGTGCTATATGGTTGAATGCAGAAAGTAGTGCAGTGCAAAAGTTTTATATATCTCTTCATATTCACAGAATATATGTATATATAAATGTACAATGTTGTAAGTCCAAGTTATTAAAGGGAATTAGAAAACATGGGGGATGATGATAATGATGAGATGTGATGGTGGTGGTGCTGTGTGCGTCCAAACGAGCTCCATGCTCATCCATCCGTACCCGCAGCCCATCACACGACACACATGGCATTGCAAGCATTGGCAAAAGCCGAAGAATATCTTTTGGTGCATTTTGATAGCCTTTTGCTTATGTATCTTGCACTACTGGATGGATGGATGGACGGATGAGGAAAGGAAACGGATGGACGAATGGATGAATCTTTCTGCTGTGTTTTATTATTGCAGTCCAGAAATTAAGCACAGAACAAGAGACAAAATGTACACATTTATACAAGTATTTTTTTTATCTATGATTGTATCATCATCCTCATCGTCCCTATCAACATCGTCATATCTGAATAGTGCACGGTCACCGAAATGTGTAACGTTTTTTGGTTTGGCTGGGAGAAGAGCAGTCAATGTTCCACAGCGAATAAAGCATATAACATCATCATCAACTTGGTCGGGATTGTGAAGGGAATTGAAGCTCATCTGCACCCTTCCATGTCTGGTGATGACTATTACTCCAATTGTCCCTGGGTAGCAAGTCGAACTGATAAAAGTTGCTCATTTTGCCAAATCTCTCGGTTATTACGAGCTCCCGTGTGGATTCCCTTTGACGTTCCCGTTATATTCCTCCGATCCGAGTTGTGGGACTGGAGGGTTACTTTTTTCTATCTAACATATAACAATGTGCATATAGCCCCAACGCTTATTCATTTCACATCAGTCGAACAGTAAAAAATGGATAAAAATGCGAGGAATGTTAATGTCCAACTAAAACATTCCATATCCATAGACAAGAGAGGGAAATACTTTAGAAGATATGATGATATGTGCTATACGCTTATACAAAAACGGAGCTGAAATACTACTCCACCTACTTTTTAGAAAGATATGCGTACATAAACACAAACACCACCAAACAATTCTTTAAAAAGCATTTTTCTTCCATGGAATGGAATACATAATAACAAGTTTTATTTTGAAAAAGGTGTCGGCTCAAACACACATTGGGCTGCGGTGCTGTAGTCTCATCTTAAAAAGTTTTTGAATTAAAGCACATTTTTTTGTTAAGTCAAAGAGTGGCATGGCACGCACGGTGATATGCATGTGTGTATGTATATTACGTTGTGTAAGTAGATAAAAAGGATGATGATTAAAAGCAAAGAATTTTTTAACGTTTTGTGTGTAGGAATGTACCTTCCTTTTTAAACTAATTATTTCTGTTTGAGGAAAGAGCGGGTGGGCTGTGTATATTATGTAGTGTTAAAGGAAGCAGTTGATGTCGTGAGAAATACAATTACTCCATTTTGGCACAACGTAATCATTTTCATGAAAATAATCGGATTCAATGCATTCTCAAAGAAATAATGGGAATCACCTCATTTGCTCATCATCATCAGCTGCTACTACTACTGTTATACATATTTTGTGTATATATGCATGCCTTATCAAATTATGTGGTGGAGGAATTCTCAAATTGAATGTTGGAGTAAAAGTAGAAGATTCCATTGTACAGTAGTGGCACATGCGAGAGAAGATGTAAGAAATGAGCCAGTCTATTTTTTGTCAAGAACTTTATTTCAGAAGGTTTCTCTCGCTGATAATTTTTGGCAGCTGTTACATGTGTCTTGTTCTTGGGATATACATATGCATATAAAATGACTTAAATATATTAATAAGTGTATATGTACGTAAGTAACGTGGAAGATTGACTCATGCAGACATTTAATGCATGCCTGCATCTCACTCTCTGAATATCCTTTGCCACATATGCATCTTTCATCCTTTCTTTTAAAACTTTCTTCATTCTTCCGTTCTCTTATTTCAATAATATCCTTTGCTCTGCTAAGAGACATCATCAAGAGACAAGACGATGAAGAGAAAAAAATTGGATAAAGAGGAAGAAGATGCATGCACGGAGATTATCCGTTTGGAATGATATTGAGCGTTGTACATTTGCTAGAACATTAGTTAAATTTGGCATATTGGCAGCCGCCAAAAAAAGGAACGACACAAGACAAGACTTTTTTTTACTTTTGAGTGAAGGGGAAATAACAGAAGATGAGATATAGATGAGATTTTTGTATATATGTCTCGAAAAGTAGATTAAATTTTAAAGTCTAGCCTTTAAAAAAATAAACGTGGAAAGACTTTTTGCATGATTAGGATTTTTTATATTTATTTTACAACTTTATTTTTTAGTGAGAGGGTAAATACCAATTGCATTCGATAAGGTCAGGTTATTTGTAAGGCGGAAATGGAGAACAAGAAAAAAAGGGCGATACTGATGTTATTGTTGTTATTACTAAAGGATTATTGGTTAAAAAAGTTGTGTATCTCTCATGTTATTATTTGCCTGTTTTATTGAGGACGATGAGCAGCCCAGGAAAAAAATAAAGTTGTTTTTTATGGAAGGAAGGCTGGATCAAGTGTATTTTACACTGGTAAAAGTTTTGTTTAGCTGCTGGTGGCAAAGAAAGTAAAATCTGACAATCCGATTTGAAGGAATTACAGAAGAGAAAAAATACTCTAGAGCAGAGGAGGATTTTTCGATTAGAATGATTGGGAATGAATGAATCGGGATAAATTGAATGTTTGTATGGGTTCCTTCAAAGTAGAAGGGAAAGCAAAGTCAGTGATCAACATTTTGAGTAGGGAAGAAGAAGTAGGAGGAATACATTTGGAGAATTACGGATGTATCAGGATTTTCCTTGTTGCAATTCCAGAAGAGGGGAGAATATATAAGACAGACATAAAATCCAGTCCATTTGATGTTGACTACTGTGGAAGAGGGATTTGTGTGCGGCGGAACCAGACAAACACAGAGAGAGAGCAAGTGGCTTATTGTTTTGCTAAAAGCGGAGAGAAAATCTCAAGTCAAGTTGTCATAAAGAAAAGTCAAGTTGCTACTTCCACTTACAAATTTTCCTTCTACGGCTAAATAAATACAATACAAAGTTTTTATTGTGTACTTTCAAGTTCACACCAACTTGTCAAAATACAAAATAGAAACAAGTCAAAATTATAAACGGGGGTAATTGTCGATAATGAGCCAAATTACAAGTTTTGTAGAAGCAGATGAATCAAGCCGGAAAAAAGAGTTAACGAAACGATATATATTACGGCATTGTTCTGCTCTCCCGTATTTTTGTGACTTTTTACAAGGAATTAAGTAAGTAGCTGACAAAATGGTGCATAATCCATTTTAAGTTTTTACATTTTTTGGAGTGTGCACTCCAAAACAGTAAAATGTATATAACAAAAGAGAGGGAGAGTTGGAATGGGGAGTAATGTAGTTTTTACGAGCAATTTTGCGAAACGTAATGGCTTTTAGCTCTACAATTTTTATTCCCCATGTGCAAATCATAGCGGCCTTTTATAGGCACTCTTGACTCTCTAAACGACTTCTCATGCCGTGCCGGTGTGTGTGTGTACGACAATGCCGCATGTTTCTCTTTGGATGACGACGATGATGGTGATATGCTTTTGCATACAAAATAAAAGATAAAATGTTTTTTATTTTGTGTTGTATGTCACAATCCTTAAAATCTCCGTTTTTCCATGCCGGATTTTCTTTTTTAAAGCTTATAACGCCGCATTGTAGCCAACAATACAACATAACACAGATTTTCTTCTTGTGAGTAATAATATTTCCTTGTTGTACACATCAGAGGAGAATAGAGGGGAAAAGAGAATGTGATGCTATCTTTAATACATGCATTTGCAACAGAGAGAGAGAGAGAGTAGTAAACAAGGATAAAAATGAGCCGAGAGGATTTTCACAATGGTCATTTTGGACAACCAAAATCGGACCTTGGTGGCCCGTTTTGACAGTGTGTCGAGAGCCGAAATAGCCTTTAGTTTTGTTGTTTGGTGCTTTCAGAATAAAATATCCAATCCGCACTGCAATGCAGTGAGTATACGTTGTGTCTTTTACTTTTTATGACTGTATCTATATACTGCTATGAGCTTCGTGTCATTCTTGTTCTTGTTGTTATTGTTGTCGTTTTCTTGTATTGTTACATAAGACGGTAATAAAATCACCCGTTGTCCACCACCACCACCCGTTCTTTTATTTTTATTTGTAACTGTCTCAGTCTAGTTTTACAGTCAGAGTTAGAACGTAAGGAAAAATATATATTCATGTATTACATATTCTTCGGCAGGTTCTTCTTCCTTTTTGAATATTGCATGATATTTTTTTATTCTGTGAACTGCTTACATGAAGGTAGGTAGACAAGTGTCATTCATGTGCCGCCTTTTTTATCCTTCTCAACGAGAGCAAGACAATACAATATACTTTTTTTTATGAATTTATGCGCAGAGAGGAGCATGTTAAAGCCTTTCAAGTGCTTGTCCGCCGTGTCCATCCGTCAGTCAATGTGAAATCTCTTTATAAGCTCATTTTTGCAATGTTAATGAAGAAAGGACTTAGTATACCTTAGTTTGTATGGGTATGCCAGTCAATAATAGTATTGTTGTATGACTTTTTTATGTCTTATTAGCAAACAATAAGGAATATAAAGTGCGTTCGCATTCCTTCACCTGTTAAATATTGTGGTTGTAAAAGGTAAAAAGGGGTTAAAAAGTGTAAAGGATCCATTCTGTCTTCTTCACTAATGCTGATGAACGTGACTGGATTCCAAGATGAACTTTTTCATACACAAAATAAAATTATGTGTTGTGTTGGTGCAAGTTGATGAAATGTTCAAAATTCAAGACACAGATTTCAAATGGAAATGACGAGAGAGGAATAAATGAAGAAGCGAAATCAAAATGGATTTTTTTCTTATTCATCATCACATATCACATCGTGGCCATTACCATTATTAAACTTTTGCTGGTGTGTTACATGCATTTCATATTTTTCATTATAAGAGCAAAATCCATTAAAACATATACTTTGGTCATTACCCAGCTCCAGGAGTAGCAGTCGATTCAATAAAATATTATCTAGTTGGGAGGGCTACTTATACTAGAGGAAATGGAATGTATGCAGTGTATTGCATAATCAGTCTTGTGATATGATGAATCAGAATAGATATTTTTAATATCTTCTCCAGCAAACATTGTATCCATGTATAACGAATGGAATTGGTCATGGACATGGAGAATGTATGTAATAAATGCATTGTATCTAAGGCTTGGCTGATTTTATATTCATGCATTTGACTCCTCCATGTTAACTGCTGCATAACAATATAAAATACATTAAGTGCGTGATATGTGTATAATATGCAAGCGAAATAGTGTATTGACGGGAGGATGACTTGCAACTGGGGAAAGGGCGGATGTGAAAGATATTAACTTGCTTGTCTCCATTGCATGTGTACTATATAGAGTTCAGCTGTCATCATCAAATTTTTTTCTCCGGAAATACTGGAAATGTTATTTGGGAAATCAGGAATGTGCATGATATGCGTACATATGATATTTTTCCCTATCCATGGAAAAATTAAATGGAAGGGAAAAGCAAAAAAGCATGGTGAGGAAATCGAATGAATGTTTTTTTTGCATGAATTTTCTTTCTTCTTCGTCTCTTATCCTGGGTTGGTGATGGTTTCTGTCTGGTTTTGGTGAAAACGTCATTTTGTGAAAGGAAACTGTGCACAAACCTATACAAAAATGTCCGTCACTGCTTATGTAGGTGTAAATGGGATAGGATATAGGATACGATTCGGATATTAAGTTTTTTTCTCTACTGGACTGACTATGACTTTTTGTGAGGAGAAAAGACGGAAATGAAAAGTCAGGACTTGAGGAATCCGGAATGAGATGGAATTGCATGGGATATGGAATGATGGCCATTTTTGGTGTGCTACGCATCCGGAGAGGAATAGCATGTAGAACATATACTATTATGGAGCATTGTAACAGATATGTATACCTACTCGGACTGACGATAGAAAATGGAGGAGTGGAGTGGACGAGCCGAACAGAAACGGATGGAAAGGGGAATCCAACAAGAGTATTTTTTCTATCACATACACACACACACAAGCTGTACATCTGCGTATGTTGGCAAGATTGATAAGTCCCTTGACCGGAACAGTATTTCATTTTAATGGGGGGAGAGAGCGAGCGAGCCGCTGCAAGAGAAGCGAGAGATTCCATTAGATTGTTTCTTGGTCGATTGTCTAAAAAATTGTTGAGATTGTATTGCAGCAAAAGCAGTCAGACGCATAGGGCTGTATAAAAGCTACTTAACTTGTAACAACAAAAACAGAGAGTGAAGCAAAAGAAACTAGGACTATGTTTCTCAGCAGAGCTTATAGAAGTCTTCGTGTTATTTTCCTTTGCTGCTGCACAAAAAAAGACATTCCATTAAGTTGAGTGCAAGGCTAAAAGGAGGACGACAAGAAGAAGGAATGAAAGCAAACAAGAAGGAGAGTGAATGCCATATCCATGCCATGGCACGAACTAACAATCTATTCCAACCAGTTAGCCAAGCTACAAAAGCCAAAAGTCCGGAATTTGGATTCATAGGCACACAAGGAAAAGTAAACAGAAAAAGGGAAAACAATTTGGAACGAGCAGAAAACTTAAGAAAATTTTCTATAAAAGGAAGTACAAGCACAAAAATTCTTTGGGGAAATAGCATTCGACGTGTCCTTTGCCTTAGTTGCTCTCTCCTTCTTCTTTCATTTTGTAATATGGACTAAGGTTGGATTGGATTGTTTAAAATGAAAAAGGGTAAAATATTCATTTATTGAAAACTCAAGGAAGAATAAAGTGGGAGTCGAGACAGGAATGAAAATTTTGAGATTTAATAACAGAGGAAGGGGAAACTCTGTGGAAGCGCATACGTACATAATGTATAGAAAAGTATGTACAAGGATGACATTGGATTTTCTCCCTTCCTTCCGTCGTTTTTTTACTTACTTTTTTGCAATTCCATTCATCTCATGCGTTGCCCATTATGGGAAATCCTAAAATGGATGGATGGATGGTTGAAGAGATAGATAGTTTATCCAGCGAGAAGGATGAATATGCGCAGCGAGGATTCTGATGATGATAGTCATCTTAGCTTCCTTGTTTTTCCTCTGATGACTACAACTTTACAGAGATGATGACGATTATCAAAAAAGCATAGCATAAAATAGTACTGTCACTTCTTTTTATTTTTAAAGTTGGCTGCTAATGAATAATCGTTATGCACGCATAAAATTCCTATCTGATTCAATGTAAAGTTGTGGAAGCTCGATGAAATGCATTGGATTGCATTTTATGCTCCAAACCAAACTTTCCATTCTTTCCCATTTTCATTCTTTTTCCTGTTGGTGCAGCAGTGGTGGCTTTGGATGAAAATCCAGATGAGATTCCAAGGGAAGATCCAGCTGAGCTTTTTAGATTAGCTTTGTGCTCCTTCCTTTTCTTCGGATTCGTCGTCGTCTCCGTTTTTTGTTGACTTGGCTTTGGCATGAGTTGAGAGGAGATGAAGGCCGGGGTTGGTGATGGTGGTAGTGTGACGTTGTTGCTAATTAAATTTGTCGCAATGATTTATGATCAAAAAAACCTCTTTTCATCTCATCCGCAGTAGTAGTAACAGTCTTACGTACACATAAACCGACGGTTAGGACGGATGGATGAAATGAGAGTTTTTTTTTCTTGGTCGCTCATTCTATTTTCTCCTTTTAAATCCTTAAGCTAGAGAGACACAGAAGGTCCCTCCTTTTCTGATTCACCTAATATTACATTGAAAATTAGTTGTGAAAATTGTTGCAATGTCGGAGGAAAAAACTCC
>JAHZNG010003808.1:0-17551 GCA_027744375.1 Orchesellides sinensis | reverse complement strand
AATCGCCCACGGAAAATAATATTTAAAAAAATACGAAGTAAAAATGCTTTTCTCTCAAAATTTTAACCGATTGTTCCACCAATTGCCCGACTGTAAATTCTAAAACCAGTTAAATAAAAATAACCTGATGTACGGTGCTTACTTAACTTTTACTTGCCACCATCGATATAGGCAAGCCACTCCTGAAGAAAGTGGACATGTGCACCAGTAGAATTTGTTTTTATGTATTTTCGCCACAGGAGTCACATTGTAAGTTTGTATTTACTACTGTGTCGCTCTTTATTTACTTAGTAATATTCTAGCATTTTAAAATTCTCAATGAGAAGCTATTGATTCATGGATGCACTCGTTTGTTTTACGCAGAGTTAAGTTTGTCATAAGGAGCAAAGAACATCTCAAGAGAAAAGATGAGATTTGATGGTTCATGCAAGAAGTAGAACCATTAACCGATCCTTTTGTTTTTATAAGTAGGCGCACAAATGTGTGTATGCTATTCAAAGAAATGCTGAAACCATATGCAGAGGACATTTTTAAAGAGACAAGATCAAGCCGTTTACAATCTAAAAACAGCAGGTAGTTAGAAGTCGTAGAAAGCGATGTCTTGCATAATACAACGATAAGCCAAGCCTCCAGTTGTCCCTTCATTCAATTTGTCTCTCTGTGTGAATTCTATCATATCAGATTAGCATATGTATATTATGTCTTGTAACTAGAAGTGGCACGCATGTTTAATGCTAGGACGTAGTTAGATAGACTGGAAAGTACATACAATGGTTTTATAGTTCCATATATTTTCCTTCACTCCAGCAAAGAAATAGGGTGTAATGTAGTTGGACCAGCATAACAGCCAAAGTGCAATATTGTGTCTGGAAATATAAGGAAAAAAATATTGTACCCCCAACCATAGGAATAATTCAAATTATAAACTAAGTTTGATTTGTGTTTTATCTGCTTGAAAACACAAAACACTTTACGTCATTAAAAATCACATTTTTGTCCAAATGCGTTAAGCCTCGCTTACAGCACCTTCGAATTTGTTTAGGTATTCATCGGTATAACATTTCAGAGATGATTACGATTATCTTAAACTGGGTCATCCACTTTTAAAAGGACTATAATTTTCTTGTAATACCTGTATAAAATAACAAGTTAGAGAGGCATCTGCTATCACCTCATTTTCATTCATGTAAGTTTGTGAGTTAGACAATGACACAAACCGACACCTCTACCTTTCACATTAACATATTATACATCATGGTAAGAAAGCTAATTGAAATCAACTTGGGTGACTTGTCCAGATAAAAATCGGACTTATTCCTTCGTTTCAGTCACTACTTGATCTATTTACAGTTCAGCCATACACACAATACTATTGCCCCTCTCGCTCTCATTCAATAGCAAACTGACTTACGTTCCAATTTATTTTGATCTCACTCCAAAAGTCCTATCTAATCAATCGAAAGCCTCTTTAACTCAAAGACACACTATCTTTTGGATACAATAAAATTACACTTTATCAAGTTTAAGAATTTGTTAGATATTGTGCTATGTAGATTGTGGATCAATGAAACGACAAGCCATGATGATGCTATGCCAAAAAATTTAAAGCAGAAGGATTTTGAATTAAACTTGACAAGAAGCCACCTTGGGCGCATCCACTAACAAAATTCAAGGCAGTCACCTTGCTGTCTCACAAAAGCATCCACCATCACATCACCATTTCTGAATTCCCACCGAGAATATAAAAACAGGAACGTATTAGCGTAGACAGTGTCCTGTATACGACTTTAAAAGAAAGTGACACGGTTTTTTGTACGCTGACAATGAGATAAAAAAGAAGGAAAGAGAGAATTTGTCTCGTCTCTCCTTGAGGTACACATCAACATCAAATAATATAAATAAAAACAGAACAACACACAAAAAAGAGACAAGTTTTCAACTTGTTCCTGAATTAGTCATGCCAGAAAAATAGAGGCAGAGGTAACAAAACGTGTGATTTTGATGAAATTATTTCCTTCACAAAATCATGACTATCAAGGGAATCTATAAGATTCCAACTTTAATTCTGCTTTGAATTAGACATAAATTAGGATGTGAAGTACATTATTTTGCCGACGCCCATGTTCCTAATGCAGAGAGATAGTTTTCAAAATTGAATACAATTGGACATTTTGTCCCATGTCCAATGCGTTTTAATACTCTTTCTCACTCGTAAAAATGGAATGGTTGTGAAACGAGTGCAGTGTATCTTGGGAGAGTACAACGGATAAAAACGACAAGGAAAGAAAGAAATAAAAAGAGAAGAACCTGGTTGTTCCTTAAAACGAGAGATGAAATCAGTCTTAAACGTACAAGAGTGGAAACAAGAACATGTTGCGCAATGCAAGCGAAAAGGTATGCATAACGCCACCACGGAATTAACATAAAAACTTTGCCATCATTTGCTCGAGAGTACAAGTCAGCATTATGGGTGAAATTGATTATCAAATTAACTCCGTTGAAAGTAGTTTGTGTTAACCATGTTCTCGCTATTTTACTACAAAGTCCAAATTAGGACTTTAGCTTTAATTTTATGCATCTTCAGGTATGTTATATTTCTTAAAACATCTGACGAGAATTACTATGATATATGGAACGAAAAATAGCCAGGCTTAACGATTACAGTGTAACCTTTCAGAAAATGCAATGGGATTTAACAAAATTTTGTTAAATCATCAAACTTCCAAGCTGATAATTGTAGAAAATAAATGTAGGTACTTTACAAAAAATTATTTGAAGAATAGTGCGATTAGTACTGATTCAAATTGAAAATTTTCCTACAGTGGCAAAATTACATTTATTTGCACTTAAAATTATGATTAATAAACCAAAACCAAATAACTTTTTTTTAAATATACATATACATCCCAGAAATTTACGAGATGTGCCATTAATTGACCAAGAGAGGACAGAAGAATTTCAAATATTTCATTATTATCAACGTGAGCAAGGGTTTCGGAGGTCTGGACTGGAATTTCATTCAACATGTTATTTAAAGTTTTCAAATGCAGCATTGAAAACCTCTTCCATTTTTCTAACATTCAATGTTCAATCACCATCTACTAAATGCATTGGACGGTAACAAAACAGCGTTTTCACCTGTTCCTCGTTCCTTTCATTGGGGGAATGAAAGTGTTTTCTGTATTAATAAATTGAATTAACAAAGTGTATGAAAGTACTGATAAATAAATGCGTTATCAGCCTTGTCATCATTCTACAATGATTTTAAAATTGAAAGTTATTCAGTTTGATCATGTACCATACGGTACGCAACACAAAATACAGATTAATCCGATAAATATTTCGTTGCTCATGAATGAATGATAAAAAATAGCATGAGTCATCGTGACACCAACTTGCTTACTGAAACATTTTTGTGTATGTTTACAGACAACAGGTCACATTCAAAACTGACTGTTATAAATATAAGCAGAACATGTGCTTTAAAAAGCTAAGTCATTTGGACTTGAGATATTAAAATATTTCTACATGTGCGTGTACACAAGATGGATATTTAAAAAATTAAAGTATATTAAAATTTTCTTATTTTCATTTCGTATTTATCTGTAGATAAAAANAAATTAAAGTATATTAAAATTTTCTTATTTTCATTTCGTATTTATCTGTAGATAAAAAAGTATTTTTCAAAGTCAGTTTAAAGGAGAGAAATATTTGAAATAAGTATAAGTATTGCATTGGTTGGTGAAGGAAACGAAGTTAACCTAAGTCCTAAGTATCAAATATCAAATAGTACTAACCTTTATTTAGGTTGATAATAGGAATGAGAATAAGAAAGGTTACTTGTGAATGAGACCAATGGACCATTTTTACAGCAAATTTTAAAAAGTAATCACCGTACTACATACATTTAAAAGAGAAATTGCATCTAAGCTGTCGGTATATGAAGAAGATTGCATTTACTTAACATAAAGATCATGTACGTGACAGATGAGATGACAAAAATTAAAATTACTTTCTGTAATACCTATCTACTACCCACACGTCCTTTATGCATTCATTTATTCCCATCTTACATATACATTAAGATCATACCATAGTACAAATCACACTTTCTATTCAATTCTAATTATGTCAATAAAAACCTGGATTTAATAAAGAATTCCTTTTGTTCAATCGAGGCATTACATATTATGTTAACTGATATGATATTCAAAACCAAGTCAAGAAAGCGGGTCTTACATTTGAATACATTAAAACGTTATATTAACTGTTTCTTTAGAACGGTTCGATGACTAGTAGCGATTAGATCGGTAAGAGAAATTACGAAGTTAGGTATCATGGTTGGTTGCTCAAAGAAAATCCTATTACTTGGCATTTTCTTACCTCTTTCCCCTTTCTTCTCGTTTGTTCTCTGTCAAAAGGTTATTTAACACGGTGAATTCATACCATGCGCGTCCACAAAGTAGAAGCTTCTGCAATGACAATAAGTATTGAGTAACTCATCCAAGTAAATCGGATTAAATTAAAACAAGAAACTACAATAAATTGGAAGCTGAAGCCGGACAACGCAGTGTGTGTGATGAAGAACGGCTTCTCATAACAATGTGGATGCATTGGCTTTTTAACTGGAACAAAAGAGTCAAGCCAAGTCAAATATGTCGGTATGCATAGACCTTTTCTAGAAAGCTTGAAGACAATCTAAAAGTGTGTCAAGCGGAACCAAGTCAAGAATCAACTAAAAATCCCATTGTGTTAGTAATTATTACTTTCGAGAGCATAGTAAGCCAATAAGTTGTTTACTAGTGTGTGTGGTGTGACCTTTCAAGCAAGCTCAATCATACATAAATACCAAGTTTCCAGTATCGATTCGAAGCTTGGCAGCAGTCATATTATGGTATAACTTATAAAACTTAGAGAATAATTTTCATTATCACCAGTACTATTTGGTCATCTTTTGTAAAACAAGACAATACTTACATTCTCACGTACGCATGTATGCATGCGTGAAAAGAAATATTTAAATCCTGTAGACTATAGCCCATTTCAATAGCAATGTATGTATGCTCTAGTAATTTATAAATGTAATGTACATACATAATATGATTTAACTTAGATGAACACGTTACTTTGGTAGTTCAAGGACGGTTCAATTACCACCTCACGGAATAAATTTGCTGTTAATCTAGTGATCACAGTTTCGGATTTGAAACTACTATCCAGCAATGGGCAAAGAGTACCACAAGCTTGCTAGCTCCTGCTTCAGATTATTTTACAGTTATCAACGTGCAAAGCTAAATGTAACTTTACTTTTTTAAAGTAGCATTTGAATAACATTTTAAAATCCATAAATAGCCTTATCCCACTTTTAATAATTAGTGGAAAAATCGGAAATAAATAAAATGTGCTATTCCTTTCAGATAGTCTGATTAGAAAATTGGCGTTACTATAAAATGTATACTGCTAAAAAAGGTAAAGCTCCAACAACAAGAATTTAATTACAAAAGTTTTACAGTGCTCTCACTTATTTTCAAGTGGTACTTCGCACTATAACATTTTCATAAAAAGAGGTTAAACTTAAATAAATTTAATAATGTCATCTGCATACCATCGAGCATTGTCATCCGTTGATAAATTCCTGCCTAAACGATTGTTACCTTTGTGGCAACATCCTGCCGGTAAGTCCATTGACTGCTTTTCAATATTGAACAAAATCGATTAAATATGATAATCAATGTAACTTCGGAGTTTTACAACGCTTATTATCTCTGAATAACCCTATTTAGGACCAAAGACGATATTCTTTTGGGCTCCAGCGATAAAATGGGTGACCTTTTTATAAAAAAAACACCTAATAAAACGGGACAATACTTAAGTACAAATACAAAAGGGCAAGTAGGCAATACTAACATGTTCTTCTTTATAGAGTCTTGTAATAGCCGGACTTGGTGACATGCAGCGACCTGCTAGCTCCGTCAGTTTCCCACAGTCACTTGCATTGGCGTTTACTGGAAGCGTTTGGGCACGATATTCTCTTGTTATCTACCCAAAGAATTGGTCCTTGTTTACGGTGAACGTTTTTGTGTTTGGAACAGCAGCATATCAACTTGTGAGGGGAATCAATTACAGATTATATTCTACTCCCGATAGCAGCGAGTAAATATCTCATAAATAAAAATATCATAATGTGAACTAAATATGCAAGTAAAAATGGTTTACATAATAATATGTAACCGAATTTCGAAACAAACGTATCATAAGAATCATAAATACTAAATTGATCCTAATTTTCTATTAGGTTTATGGTTTTAGGAGTGTGTACCAAATAAAGAATTTAAGTGTAATCACCTACCGGCTATAAAAAAGGATTTCCAGTATAACATCTTACTCCAGAAAAAAAACTACGTATGATGACGCCATGTCATCAGGGCAGAAGCATAGTGGAAGAATGACACCCGAGTGGATTAGAATGGAATTCATGCATTAAGGTTAATGGCAACATTCCAATTCTATTCCAGACAGTTGAAAGAAAAAATCATTATCATCATCGCCATATTGTTACCAAATACCTAAAAGTTGACGAGCTGCTGAAGATTGAGCATTTTATTCATTCACATATCTTTCGTTAAGTTGATCCGCCCTTTGGCATTATGGATGGCAGTCGCTCATCTGAAAATTTTCTCTTGCCTCGCGCAATAACTGAGATTTTCATCACCAAAACTATGCATATCATTATCATTACCGACATGGTTATCATTCAATCATTTTCCCGTCATTCATACTCTTGCAACACACAGACTCGACGTCTTGTTTAAAGTGGATCTTCACACAACATTCAAAGAACGTCAACGCAGCCCCTCTCAATATTATTAAAATATCCTGAAATACAATTCCCTACTAGGAATTTATTACCGTATGTACGTAGGTGTACAGTGCTTAGTAATCTGGAAATGAGCTGAACTGCTTTTCCCTGAAGATGCTACGCGTCAATACATTCGTTCACGGAATGAAATGCAATTTACTCAAGTACTGATGCACAACCAGGATTCAAGGCTGTCACGATGAGTTTACTATTTTTGAATGGACATGACATAACCTATCATGAGTTTGGTTTTCGGTATCGCACCGCAATGAAATGATCTTGGAATATTAATGAAACATGGCTTGGTTTCCTTATACATCATAACTTGAAACTTGATTTACACAGAAGAAAAAGTGCATGTATTTATTTAAGCAGAGACACTCGGGTATATCTGAGTATGGCATACTAACGAGTAGACACAGAAGGTTGTTTTTGCTGCTAAACAAGTTAGCAAATCCAATTAGACTTATAGAACAACAAAAGACAACTGCGACTTGTTTGTTATGAAATGTTGAATGTAACAAATAATAATATTATATGTGTGTGATTGATTTGCTTTCCAATACTTGAGTTACAGATTTGCATTTACATTCATCTTATATAAGAGCATAGGAAGTAAAAACATTGCACTGTACTGCAGCTGTCTGTTTCTGAGAAAAATGAAGTGTTCTCTGATGAAGACTTTTTTATCTTCTTTGCCTGACAAGACGTACATGTGTGAGTTGTTTTTCTATATTTAGAGCTGAAGATTGACACAAAACTAATTAATTTTTGCTTGACTTCTCTTGACTGCTCAGTTTGTGGCGATGTGATATATTTTAAGGCGATCAGCTATCATTAGTAAAAACTAAAGTTTACATGACTTCGTGTTGTATTTCATCAATGCATACATACATATTTAAATAGAAACAAAATTTGAGCATAAGTTCGGAGCAAATTTGTTTTATAATGTCTCAATTTATTTTAAAAAGGTTCAAAAACATTTTATGCTTTGCAGAAGTCTACAACTATAATTCAAAAGGGCATCGAAGATCGAATTCAAGTTGCCCAAGAAGCGTTCGCATAAAATTTGCTGTCATATGATGCCTGCACATTTGGTAAGACTCCACGATGCATTCCTTTGCAAGATGAAATTTTCTACATAAATATTTAAACTGGTTTAGTACAAAAGAGGAAATTAAAGTATTAAGCTAAAAATAGAAAGTTATGTTATAAAACTAATATTCAAACTGACTGGCAAAACAATTCCTGTGATCTTTTAAGTCCCTTCTCTCTAATACACTGTTGCACAACTTCTTTAGATTCGTAAAAGCAGTTCAGGGGTCTTACGTCCACAGGAAGAGACATTTCCATCTGGTCATGAGATTCCAAATTTCCTGAAAAAATTAGGCATCAATTTGTCGTTAGAATCATAAATACCTAAATTGCTTGTTTGTATTCTGCTAATTAGGAGGTGCAAAATCAACCTACAAAAACGGTATACATTGAAACATATATTAAAATACTGTTGCAATGCGGACTTACTTGTGTATTCCACCTTATGATGGCATATGAATTTCATATGAGCTTCAGCCAAGGACAAAGCATTTGTTCCTGCACTGCCATCCTCCTGCCGTGAGCCCAAACAACTATCCAGTTTTACTGCTAGCCTCCTAGAGCATACCCTTTTCCTTTTCCAGGCATTGCAGAGCTGATCCAAGCTTTCGATGGGATCTTCATTATTTCTCAACAATGCATTTGTAGATTCAGATGTTCGTTCTGCTTTAGCTTTGCAGCTCAGGTATGACTGAATAACGAATTATTTAACTAAATTAAAGTATTATCCGAAAATAAAATAATACATATAAAATTTCAAATATACATACTAAAAAATAATTCCTTATCTTCTTCATACGTCCATAAAAAGTATCCAGCTGTTCAGGTCTCCAACATTGTCACAGCTCTCGAGAAGTGTATCCAGGTAATACGTTGTTCGCTTTACCCCGAACCTAAGCTGCTCAGCTATGGATTCTGTAGGATTTCGCAAGTAGGATGTTGATGTCTCTTCAGATCTAACGTAAAACCTGTATTCAATTAGCAATAGAAATAGCAGTGAAGTCAGAAGTTGTATTCTACAAATACTTAACATCTTTTAGAAAGTCGAAATAAAATAAAAGTCAACTTATCATTAAAATAAGTCAAGTTATACATGTAAATGTAAACTAACGCTTGACTGGGTTCTTTAATTACTGGTGGCTACAGACAAAAATGCTTTCGGTTGGGTTGCAACGTATAAAAATAGAGTCACCGGAAATTGTTGGTTTGGTAGGCCATGGGACAAGGAGAAACCAACTCCTATAAGAAACTTAAGCTAAATTATGCATATGAACGTGATATATATAGCACAACATTAATCATTCCTAGCATTGGCTTATCCTACAAGTATAATAATAATAATAATTTTTCTAACGCTGACTATTGTAAAACGCAGACGTAACCACGAATCAATTTAGCGTAAAATAATTCCAGTGGCAGTACTATAGCTGAGAAAGCTAACACGATTTACTCCGGCACAAGCCTCCTTTGGTATTGGAGCTGAAATAATTACTTTCTAATGCCAATTACCCTACTAATGCTAGCCACAAAGGTATCACCCATTTCAACCCCAATATTTTTGAAACGTTTTTTCCTTCAAAGTGCATTCATTCATGACATGATTTTGACATGTTTTTCAGTCCGGAGTCCAATGTTGTGATAAAAGTTACCCAAGACGAGTAGTAGGAAGGACACACACACCAATGAAACAATACGCAGCATGGGATCTATGTAGGCATATTCCTTTTTGAATGCTACATGAAAAGATCGATACGCATCATTTTTTTGTTTATCGTCTGATACAGTTTCCCGAAACCTTTAATGTTAAATTGCTCAAGATTTTCCGACAAACAGAAACAAAGACTGAGAGTAGATCACCCGTGAGAGTCTCAAAACAAAGGGAATACCCCAACTTGGTTGAATTCGATAACAATACGGCCCATTATTGACCATTACTATCATTAAGCCGCTCAATAGACTTGGCACATTTAAACAATGAGCCATAAACTTAAAAGCTTAAAATTAGTAATTTACCTAGCCTTTTCCACCATCCGCACATCATTATTCTGTGGTATTGGTATTGACGTGTAATAATAATGGAAATTACACTGTCCAAAATCAGAGCAGGCAGGCTCTATACGATTATGAACCAAGTTTCATCTAAAATACTTAATCTTCTTAGCCATTAAAAATTATTGATTTAACATCTGTAGACAACTATTTCAACAAAAAGTAATAAATAGCAAGCACGTATTCGTTTCATTTTTAAAGGCATTGTTCCTTAAGGTAATTCATTTAAATAATTGGCTTTATTTAGTGTCTTGTCGGAAGCAAAAAAAGGTCCAATGAAAGCTCAAACTCTCTGCAAAACTCCTATTTAGTTAACAATGTTTAATTTGATATTGCTCATAAAATTTGTTTAAAAAATCAGCAGCCAATCACCAATTATATTTCATACAGATTATACATAATTAGCTAGATAACTAGGAGGAGACGGGAGAATAATGCGTAATAAAAGTTAATGACGATATTGCACATTCTTGGAAACAATAAAAATTACTTTAAAATGATTATGGACCTTTAACAATTATTACTCATTGTATAAAATTCAAACAAAAATGTCGTGAAATGGAAGGATATCTACCGCATGACCAAACATTATTGACCAAAAAATTATAATCCACAATGTTTATACACATGTATTTTGGGATTAGCTCAAATAACATAAAACTGGACTAATCATTATTTCAGGGAAGCGCACTTCAATCAAAATCACAAAAAGACATGAGTCACGATGAGCTAATTAGAGCTATCAGATTTCTTATTTCTACCTTGTTTCATAGAAATTCTTTTTTTCCTGTTTAATCTGTACTTGCAAGATGATAGGGTTAACAAGACCTGCGATTGGGAAGAACTGAAGAAAACTAAACAGCATACAGTTAGAATATCAGATAAAACGTTACATTAGGAAAAGGTAACAAGAAATGCAGATAACTATCATTTTGCCAGCTTTCGCCCAATTTGGTTTGATTTAAAGAAATGTTATGTGCATAGTACATGTATACCAATGTTATCTTTTCAAACGTAGATGAAATTGTGCTGACAATTTTACAAGAAACAAATCGTGATTTCAAGTTCAAGAGATCATGGATGCATATCAAAAAATTATACCAAAGCCTGTATGCGTACATATGGATGAGCATTGACCAAAAATTTCCATATCATTAGCATACCTTTCGTATTATTGAACTTTAACTAAAACTTATTGAAATCATTCAGTGCACTAGTAAGATTTTTTTTTGTTAAGGAAATACCTAGCATTTGAGACTAAAAATCATGCAGGATCTAGATATTATGCAGCAAGTTTGAGAAAATAACGATAATGACAATGTAAATTGTAACAAAATAGAAACACGTGCACACGACGAATGCATATACCTATATATATATATATATTGGCATATGCAATGCATAAGAACTCTAGGTATTAGTATAGTGTTAAAAGTACAAATGGATACATACATATATGTGAGTCTGTATGTATTCACTTGAAATTACACACTGTGTATTTTTACATCATGAGAACTTTCTTTTTGGTATGCTGGCATTCGTAGAATATTTGTACAAGAATGAGCTATTTGCCTAATTTTCTAATAATTCTAATTTCCTGTTGCACCACCTCCAAAACATTCACAATACATTTCCCTTTATGTGTTATTGTTCACTTGAGAATTAACTTCTCAGCATTCCTCTTTGTTTGAGAAAACGAACCATTTAATTAAATTTTAGGTTTGGGAATAATGCCGTGATTATGATTAAAGGAAAAAATTGGGAGGGATGAGGTGGTTTTCTTAGTTTGCTGTAGGTAAGATCAGGCATCAGCAACCACAAGGGAAAAATATATAAATGAATTTGATGATTTTGTTTTTTTCTTAAGTACCTCTTGGCATTTTTAAAAAACTTTGAATTTTTGGTCAGCCCTTGCAGCTAATGTCTTCGTGGGTGGACTGAAAAGTGCATGCATGGCGGTCGGGTCTTAATATGGCAGAATGAGAACAGCATTTTTAAAAAAAGAGCATGATACAAAATACCATGATTATGATGAGCAGATGATGATGATGCTCTTAAAAAGTCAAAAGCCAAAAAGCTCATCGAATAAAGATACTGAGCAAGGTAACAAGGGAACGAGACAGGCATCAAACAAAAATAGCCAAGTCATTCCAAAGAAAATTTTCAAATTGTTTCTGAGCACCTCTTATGATGACGACGACGCTGTAATTCAGTCCAGATGAATTGATGGAAGCAGTTGCTATTAAATAAGGCTCACCGGAACATGTATGCCAGGACTGTATAGGAAAGTCTTGTAAAATGTGGTATTGGTTTCCTGAAATGTGAGAATGCTTTAAAAACTAATTTTTATTTCACAAGACGAAAACTCTGACGGACTGACTGCTGGCTGACAGCTCTTGTTACGATTTCCTGCAAAAAAAACTCTGAAATCAATTACCTCGTTTTGCTGAAGAAGGGTCAAAATTGAGTTCAAACGAGGAAAAAGCTTGTGCAACTTTGAAAGTTTCTGGCTAAACCTTGATGATAGTGTTTGTTTGCTTACCTTCTTGTGTTTTATTCACATGAATTTTTTCGCTGTAGTTCTTTCGCCCTCTTATGCTCGTACTTAAGTTGTATGAGTATTTGCAGTTGGTTTTTGGCTTCGTTACTTCTCCATCCTTCCCTGTAATTTTCCAATTTTATAAAGAATGTATGAGGCTAACCTTAACAAAGCCAATTCATGGAGACAGAAGCCTAAAGTCAATTTCATTCTCCTTCCTGGCATATACATTTGCTACTTTGATTGGAAAATTGGGACAGGAGACACGAAAATTTAAGGGTAAGTCAGTTGGTTTCAGTCAGTAGGGAAATGATAATGCGTGCCATCACGTTAACGCAATAATTCAAACATTATGGTAAAACAAGAGCTGGAATAGTATATAGTCTAGACATAAAGCGCAAGTAGCTTAATTGGTTTCACGTTGTGATCTTATTCCATCTTATCCACTTGAATGCCTGCTGACAGATGGGTCACGGAGCAATATGGTATGTTCCGAGTAAACTAATTTAGCTCTCGTCCTTTATTACATGCCTTTATTATTGGACAAGAAAACATAAACAGTTTTTAGCAATCATACTATCACAATCATCACTCTCCTCCTCCCACCCATATTGAAACAGAGGAAATGACGGTGGAGGAGGAAGGAAAGGGGCACTCACATCTTGTAAAAATTTGTAACATAATATAACTAATTACTCTAAGTACTATTTTGAGGAAAGTAGTTGGGTATAGTGGTAGGGGTTGTATATATATGTAATCTATAATTTCTTAAGATTCTTTCCGGCCAAGGGCCTTATGGGAAATTGGTAAATACATTTTTATTTTTGGTAAGTTTTAAAGTACTCAATTGCTCAGTATTACTTTACAGAGGAAGTAAAGTATCCAGTTGAAGAAGGAGTAATTTTTATTGCCCACTTATGCCAAGACCTTGTTACCTTCTTGAAAGGTTAAGTATAATAGAGAACGTCTTGATTTTTATCTTGTATTCTGTATAATCATGCGACCACCATCGGCGGCATTATCAACAACGACATGGACGTTTATCAGGATCAGAACTGACGACTATGTCTTCATGTTCTTCGTCTGCCTGCTTTCTATTCCTGTAACTACTATTCTTTGTACACCTACATGATAAAAAACAACAATGCATAGACTGCAGGTTGACGATCTAAATCTATCGACTGACTTTGATTCCTTGACTGTGATCAAAGATCACCAGAAATAAGATCAAGTTTTCTGTGGGCTCGTCTTAATCAACAAGATATACAAAACGGAGTGAGGAGCGGATCAGAAAGGAAAGGGGTCACTTAGGATTATTATTGTTATCCAATCGTCTCCATGAATGCATTTCCTTAAGGATACCGGAGAAAGAATAACAAGTTTCATATCTAATTGGATGCTATAGAATAACGATAATAACAGTAATGATTGTATGTGTGTGTTGAGGAGCATGAACCTGCTTGTTTTCTTGATAAGTCAATTTCATTTTTTATGATTATTTATCTTGAAACATGATTGTTTTCGTAAAAATAGCCTTAGTATGGCTTTCCCGTATATATTAGAATAAACAAAAATTAAGAGAGTGCAAGCAAACTAGGACTGTGGACAAGCCAAGCACGCACACAGCCAGGTAACCAGGAGGCAAACAACTGGTGTCCGTATTTTCCTTACCTTTCGCCTTGTCTGCGAGAAAAGAGTCCCTTTGACTTTCATCAAGTCGTCAGTCACTTTCAGTTTGACTCATACATTTTTCATTATTATTCATTGGAAATCCTTATTTCCAGTTTTCTACTAGCCAGTACATATGTACAAAGTTACTGGCTTCACTTACTTACTCTGTCTGTTGGATGCGATTATGATGAAGGAGATGTTGGGCCCCACAGCGTACTTATTATTATTATGATTATGTTGATTATTATGGTTATTATTTTACTCCAAACCAGAAATGATATGCTTGTTGTTTGGTTAGCTTGAAAAAATATATGCGTTTATATCATTCGTCAAATTCTTCCTACGCAGCGGAAACTACAAGAACAAAGATTGAAAGTATACAATATTATGAAAAAAGTAATTTTACAACACAACGCCTGTCTGTCTGCCGCGGAGATGAGTATCTTATTTATTTTACTGGAACAGAAGAGAACAGTCGGTTAGTAGAATGTACTTATGTGGTTTTCAGTACAAACTAATCGGACAGAAACAAATATACCTAGATCAGCTTTTTGTGCTTTAGCAACACCCATTTCTCGTTCATTTTTTGGGCTTTACGGTAAAACAGATTTTTGTTGGTTCTTGTTTCCAGAAAAATGTTGTTTTATATTATGTGTTGGACAGAATTTAAAATCTTGCCAGATCGGGAAGTTATATATACTGTGTGAATGAATACGTGTCTTCCTGGATATCAGGCATGAGGAACATCAAGACAAGTGTTCCACACATCTGAGTGGGTTTAATGATGAAATGAGTTACAAAGTATGATTTCATTAACTTGATAAATTGGATTCTGTCAGAATTGTAATGGAGAGAATGAGTTGAACGTATGCGTACGTCTGCACCTACGATTTTACATTTTGAAGTGGTTGAATAACAACAAAAAATATTATAATGTAAAAATTAACTCGCTAAAACGGGGCATTCTGGAATTGCATGGACTTAAAAACTACAAATTAATGAAAATGGAACTAGAGCTTTATCACATTTAGCTGTCCATTATTGCCATTCGCATTTCAGTAACATTGAGGATGATTTTTGTGTACTTCAATAAGTCTTTCAAAGATGGCACTGGCTAAGGTGTGATATCATAATTTTAGAATTTCTTTAGAGTATTCTTATTCTTGTTTTGTCTCTTCAAACAAAAAAAAATGTGGTAGACTTCACGAAAAAGGTTAAGAAGCCTCTCGACACAGTTTCAAACATGTTTATGTACGCATAATCACATGTGTACTACTAACAGAATTCTTAGATTACCAGCGTAGGAGTGTAATTCAAATGTAAACACTAACAGCACCACGATATAAAATGAGTATGGCTGCCAATTCAAATAAAATGTTTTTTTAAACATGGAACGCTAAAGTTGGAAGAAAGTAATAAAATGATAATAATGTTACATCCTAGAGCTACAGGTTGTAGGTATTTTTTTTAAACCATCATCATTTCATTATTATCATCATCATGATCGGTAGCATTTTATTTGACTTGCTTGTTGCATGAGTAAGTAACTTACATGTTGCAAATGGAATAATATGAGACAAACTCGCACCACAGGGTGTTACAACCTCTCAGTCTTATGCGAGATATAAAATAAAGATAAAACAGGAAGACATGGCTTAAACCATATAATATAAACGTATACAACAACCAAGCAATACAAGATGACACAGTGACTTTAAAAATGATAATTTTATAAAAACACAACAACTACAGGATGCAAGAGTAAAGGAGGAGTAGGAGGACACATAATGCACACAGTATGGGCAATTTTACAATCTTTTCCTCGGACAGAATTCAAATAAGCAGTGGAGAAGATGAGGAGACAATAACGTCTTTGTAAAAGCCATAAATATAAATGGGAAAAAGTACTTTGTAGAATGGTAATGTACTTTCTCATGCTATATTATAACTTTCCATGGGTGTTATACTGTGGTTCATAGACAAGATGAGTGTAATGACTTTCAGGTAGGATTTGGTGGGCCCATAATAAACAGACAATGTGAATGAGAGAGTCCAAGCAAAGATTTCAAGCAAACCAGAACCAGCCAACCGCCACCAGCGAGATGCCATCTCATCAGGATGACATGTATAAACAAAGAAATTATATCCAGCGGGCCCTGGACCACTACAGTGGTGACAATATGCCTCTGTTGTATTTACCTAAGTATTTCATGAACACATCAAGAGGACAGTTAAAAAAAAGTTCTGTCCTGCAGCACTCCAATATGTTTTATGCAGTGGCAGTTGTTCACTCCACTCAAGTCCAGACATTGAGGGGACAATAATCGGCTAGGAAAATCTTCCCAATAATTTAAAGTCTATATGGAGCAGTAATTACAGCTTGGTAATAACATGTTTACATAATACTTCAAATGATACTCCATATAAAATAAAGCTCCGTGAAAGAATATAGTTTCTTGGTATTTTATACAAAAAAGGCTCAAGATTGATGGGTTTATTATTGGTCGCGTCTGGAAGTTGGATGGGAGCACTTAATCAACATCGTCTTTTTATGGGTGTGTGTGCGGTTCTGCATTTTCTTTCTACGGAAGCTGTGTTCCCTTCTCGTTTTGTCATTTTATTCCAACATACTAAGTCGAGAGAGTCAAGTTGCATTAGTCATGAATAATATAAAATAAATCTTTTAGTTTACCGATAACAAATAATAAATCCTCGAGCATGTCGTATATGTTGTATCTTATTTGCTGTCATTTAAAACTCCATGCAATTGTACATATGTATATTATGAAACTACAATAAAGTAAGTAGTCTGTGTAAAGTAATTCATTGTTTGCATAAAGATCTGGTGACCTGCTGCTTCGCAAATGCTTTGTCATCTTCTGGTCGAGCTTGAGCCTGAACACGACTACGAAGAGGGAGGAAAGAATGTTTAAGGAAGGGAAATAATGTTATGAGATTTAATCTATGATTTTTTATTAAATATACATAATGTAGAATGTAGTATTTCTTGTGTAGTTTACTACTGACTTTGTTGCTACCACATGGCTAGGCGAATTATTTAGGTGCGTCAGCAATTTGACTGCGACTCGACCAGGGTGCCTCTCGGTGGAGTAGTGGAGATATATTTTAGTGGTGGTTTTGTATTTGGTAAAACATAAAAAAATATGATGAATATATCCTCTCAAGTATTTTTGAAACCACACCAAAGTTCAACTTAGTACGTAATTTAATATTGAGAAAGATATCATTTTTGTAGGATGTCTATGCACAAACAATGATGAATGTACACAAGGTGCAATTTTCATTGTTCACCCAAGTCATGCACATTGGGTATTAGA